>ML798710.1:233770-244090 GCA_009831015.1 Picea engelmannii | reverse complement strand
TGCATGTATATTAACATAGGATTTAATCTTTCAATTATATTCATTTGTTTCAGTAATTGTTTCATTTCTTAGTCTGCTGCAATTCTGATTTCATAGAAACAATGTTGCAATTCATGCATGGTTGATATTCAGTTAGTGTTAAAAGAATTTATAAGTTTAAGCTCTAATTCAACTCTATTTCGATTAGTTCATGACCGTAGATGTTGTTACAACTTTGGACACTACAATTTGCTTCACTTTAAATTCTATGATGTTGGGAATTACGTTGTTGCAACTCGCGTCATTGTGATTTCTTTTGTGCTTTAGCTTCTTTGTTGCAACTCACATTGCTACAACTTTGCTTGCAATTACACTTTATTCTATTTTCTTTTTGATTCATGATAGCTTCAATAGCTAGGATTGATATTACATCAGATTGTTATCAAATGTGCGAACACATCATTGTTACAAAAGAACACGACCTTCATTTTACTTGAGCAAGTCACCAATAGAACATAGTGTAGATTTTAATTTCAGCAAGTGTGATTTCAATTCCTGCAAGTGTGATGTCAATTTTCATAAAGTGTCATTTCAATTTCTGCAAGTGTGATTTCAATTCCTGCAAGTGTGATTTCAATTTCCACAAAGTGTGATTTCAATTTCTGCAAGTGTGATTTCAATTTCCGCAAAGTGTGATTTCAATTTCTGCGAGTATTATTTCAATTCCGCAAGTGTGATTTAATTTCCGCAAGTGTGATATTTACTAGTGTAAATTGGTAACTCAATTAAGTAATTTGAATCCTCTATTTGCGACATAAAGAGTACTATAACTCCTTAGCTAAAACAACACTAATCTTTGCATATATGGTGCATGACAGTTTGTAAGTAAGATACGACCCCAGATTGATAATTAAATGCACAAATCTTTAGTTGATCACTACGTTAATTAAGAAGTAGTTGAAAAGTCTGTGATTTTTGGTGTCGTTGTCGATGAATTGTCAATGGAAAGTAGTGTTGTTCAGTTCTGTGGATTTTTCTTTGTTTCAATAGAACAAATGTTCTGATTTCTTTTCAGTAATTTGTAGGATGATTTTATAATCTTTTCTATGGCCAAATCTAGAGATCAACAAGGTATATTTATTAGTTCTTCCAAAAACCCTTGAAAAGCAAATAATGCAAGTCAATCACAAGAGGGAAAGGAGCTTAATCAACTAAATTACTTATCCCCTACAACAAACTTTCTTGCCAAGAAGAACCACAAAGCATCCCCTGAAGAATCAGAGACTATACAAGGGTCTTCGCACACAAAGATTCCATTTTCAGAAGAGCATATTAGTGAACAATATCATTTAGAAGAAATCATTTTTCCTAAGGCACATTTGGAAGCAAAAGACAACCCGTAGAAAGAAATGGCTCATGAGATTGTCAAGGAGGAACCCACAACTTTCAGATTCCCATTTAAAGAAACAAATGAGGAGATCGAGATGAAGAACATCCCTCATTTAGCTCTACCAAAATTTCATGGGTTATCTAAAGAAGATCATGATACCTTCCTCTCTGAGTTTGATGTACTTTGCAGAAGCTATGAGTATGTGAAAATGCCTAGAAACTGAATTTTTTTCCTACCATACTTAACAGTGATGCACTATGATGGTTCATGGGTCTTGGAAAATATAGTATCCACTCATGGGACCAAATGATGAAGAATTTTTTGGACAAATACCAAGACTACTGCAATGATAAAGAAAGAAGAGAGGAAGTCTTCAAAATGATTCAACATGAAGATGAGATTCTAGAAGAGTACATTGAACGGTTCACCTATAACCTATAGAGGGTAACGCAAGGAGACTTGACTCTTGAAATGCGATGTGTCTTGTTCCTAAGAGGAATCTGAGATGTGTGTATAAAACTCCTCAAACTTATGGGCGGGGGAATCTGAGAAGTAGAACCAAAGGCCCCTACTGTCACATAAGAACCAGTAGGAGGACCTCCTAGGGAATGACCTACCCATTCACAGGAAGAACAAGAAGCAAAAGAGGTTCCACCAGGAAATGACTCATCTAATGCTCGAAACCCTGGTTTACAGGAACCACAAACAAAGGTTGCTACTCCAGAACAAAATATCACTCCAAGATGGGTAAGCATCCCACATTCTCTACCTATTTATGCCTCTTTGTTGAGAGAAAACAAAATGTTAAGGATGAAAAATTGGAAGCTTCAGATCAATAAAAAATGCTCAAAGATGAGCCGAAGGAACAAACGACACATGAGAAATCGGGTTACCCTACAATAAGTCCTCTTACTGCAGAGGAAACCTTCACCAACTCACAAGAAAGATCTCAAATTAAAGAGACAAATGAAGTATTTGTATAGGCTACACATTTCATGATGGTTGATGAAGCCACCTAGACAAAGATAGAGAAAAGAAAACAAAGGAGCTCTGGTAGAACAAAATAACAGTGAAAAGAATTAAGCGTAGAAGAGGTAATTTGTGGTGTCAGTGACCCCCAGGGTCACCCTGACCTCTCTAAGACTGAGTGATTGTTGGTTGCATGGGACATGCAACAATTTTGGGCTGGGGGAGATGGTGTGTGCCTAAATTGGCATACTTTCAACACCTGTCTAATACCTTTTTGCTTACCATTTTCCATTGTTCACTTCCTTTTTGATACTTTCCTTATCCAAGCTACCTTACTTACCACTAAGGTATGAATCCTTCCCCATATGCCATTATTATGATATTCTTTCATATTTCTTAAAGGAACTTGCTACTTTCATGTACTAATGTCGCTAACATAGCAGTTGCAACTCCCCACAGTGATTACAATACATCTCTCTTGCAAATCCAAGTGTACTCTTCCTACTGTGACTCCAACTGTTGCGACTCCAAGTGTACTCTTCATGTCGCGACTCCAGCTAACCGTTGTGACTCCAAACACACTTTCAGTTGTTGCAATTCCAAACACATTTTTGTTGTTGTGACGTCGAGTACATTGTTGTTGTGATTCCAAATATAAAGCCGTGAGCACAACAATAAATGTCACAACCGACAGTTAGGAAACAATCTCCATAGAGGAAAGCGACAAGAGGCAAATAGATGACTAAAAGAAGAATCGATTTTTCCACTGAGTCAACACACGTATATCTTTTCTAAAATTTGGTAAAATTATTGTAACCAGATGAACAACCAGATTCTCACGACTGTTCATCCATTCCTTTGTATAATTTTAGATAGCAATCATATTGTATAAGATCCCGAGCTTCCCTAGAGCTGGGGGGAGAGAGAACTTTGGCGATAAACATTCAATTACTATTGTCTTTTTAGATTACTACAATATAATTTCCATTCCCGCTCTTATTCATGTGTTGATGTGTTGGTGATCGTGTGATCCTAGTTTCATATCTCGGTAGCTTGCTTAAGGGGGTAGGCCCCCCTCCTTAGTCAGGTATTGCATGTATATTACCATAGGATTTAATATTTCAATTATGTTCATTTGCTTCAATAACCATTTCATTTCTTAGTTTGATGCAATTCTGATTTCATAGAAACAATGTTGCAATTCATGCATTGTTGATATTCAGATAGTGTTAAAGGAATTTATAACTTTAGGCTACAATTCAACTTTGTTTGGATTAGTTCGTGACCACAGACATTGTTACAGCTCTAGATACTGCAATTCCCTTCACTTTAAATTATGTTGTGTTGGCATTTACGTGACTGTAACTCGTATTGTTGCAATTCACATCACTATGATTTCTTTTGTGTTGCAGCTTTGTTGTTGCATCTCACTTTGCTGCAACTCTGCTTGCAGCTGCACTTTATTCTATTTGCTTTCTGATTCATGTAGCTTCAAAAGTTGGGATTGATATTACATCAGACTGTTATCAAATGTGCGAACACATAATTGTTACAATAGAACATGCCCTTCATTTTACTTGAGCAACCTCATCGTCATATTAACCCAACAATGAAAGATATAGTCAAAGAAGAGCTACATAAACTTCTTACAACTAACTTCATCTATCTCATTTATGATAGCCAGTGGGTCTCCCCTCTTGTCATGGTACCGAAGAAAAATGGTAAATGGATAACTTGTGTAGATTATAGAGAATTAAATAAAGAAACACACAAACATCACTTCCCATAAGCATTTATCGACCAGGTCCTAGATACGTTAGCAGGAGATAAGTTTTTTTCTTTCCTCGACGATTTCAATGGATACAACCAGTTCCAAATAGCCCCTAAAGATCAAGAGAAAACAACATTCATCTGTCCTTGGGGGACATTCTCCTACCGTGTTCTACCATTTTGGTTATGCAACGCCCCTGCCACCTTTCAGCTATCTATTATAGGCATACTCTCTGATCTAGATCACGATTGCGTGGAAATATATATGGATGATTTCACGACATATGGGGATGAACTTGACAAGGCATTAGCCAATATGGGAAATATGTTAATAAGGTGCAAAGAGTCAAATGTTGCCCTCAGTAATGAAATTTTTTTCATGATGTAAACTGATGGCATTGTACTCAAGCATCACATCTCAGGAAAAGGTATTCAAGTTGATCCAGAAAAAATAAAGGTAATATTGAATTTCCCAACTCCAACTTCGCAGAAGCAGGTATGAAGCTTTATTGGATATGTTGGTTATTACTGTAGATTCATTGAAAATTTTTCATGTATTACTCATCCACTATTCAGTTTACTCATCAAAGTCACTAAGTTTGTATGGATAGAGACATGCCAATATGCACTTGATGAATTGAAAGTCAAAGTATCCAAAGATCTTGTACTAAGATGGCTTGATTGGACCCTCTTGTTCCACATTTCCATAGATGCATTGAACACCAATGTCATAGTTATTATTGGACAACTCGAAGGAAAAGAACCATATGCAATTTACTATGTCAGTAAGAATCTATCGCTTGTAGAATTGAACTATACGATATCTGAAAAAGAGTTTCTTGTTGTTATTCATGCAATAAACAAGTTTAGACATTATATTACTAGATATCTTGTAATCCTACATATTGATCATGTCGCTATCAAGTATTTAATGAAAAAACCAATCACCAATGACATGGTCACTTGATGGTAGCTTTTATTGCAAGAATTTGCTATTACCATTCTAGATAAACCATGAAAAAATAATGTAGTGGCCGACCTCCTTTCTTGAATAAAATATAATGAGAATGAACCTCCAATAGATACAAACACCTCTTTGCAGTTTCTACTAACTCACATTGGTTTGTAGACATTGCAAACTTTTTAGCTGTAGGCAAACTTCCACATTATCTGACCCCCTAAGAATCACAAAGTATAGTTAGGAAAAGTGAAATATTTTCATGGATTAATGGTTGCATCTTCTACACCATACCTGATTTGATTATCAGGAGATGTGTACGAGAGGACAAAGTCCATGAAATACTAAAATCCCATCACGATGGGCCATGTGGTGGCCACTTTGCAGACAAAAGAACTCAGTACAAGGCACTCCACCAGGGGTATTATTGGCCCACACTTTTTAGGGACGCCAAAGAGTATGTGAAGAGATGTGACAATTTTCAATGCATGGGTAGACTCGTACAAGTAGATGAAATGTTGCTATGACTATAGATGGTGTTAGAACCTTTTTACAAATGGGCCATTGATTTGTGGGACCAATAAATCCCCTTTCCTGTCGACACTCCTACATCCTCGTTTGTACATACTATGTTACAAAAAGGATGTAGGAAAAAGCATTTTCGGTGGCAATTGAACACTTGGTAGTGTAGTTTCTCCATGAAGAGATATTTGTAAGGTTCAAAATACCACGAAAGATAGTGACTGACGGAGGAGCTCAGTTCACATCAGGACTTGTCGGAGACCTGATGGACAACTACAAAATCAAGCACAAAGTAACAACACCATATCGCCCACATGCAAATGGACAAGTAAAGGGGACTAATAAGATCCTTGAGGAAATCATCACTAAAACCATCAGATTACACCTCAAGGAATGGGCCGATAGATTCCCCGAAGATTTATGGGACATTAGAACCACATAGAGGACTACTACATGATGCCCACCCTATGAGCTAGTATACGAGAAAAGAGTGTTATTGCCCATTGAGACAGAAATCCAGACACTGAGGACAACAATACAACTTGGGTTGGACCTATCAGAGGCTCATAAACAAAGATTGTTTCAAATTAATGAGTTGGAAGAGCTACGACAAGACGCCCTACACCAAGCCACAATTATACAGCACCAAAGGGCCAAATGACATGATAAGCTTATCAAGAAAAAGATATTCAAAGCTGGAGACTCAACTTTATTATTTGATTCTAGGTTCAAGGACTTGAGAGTAAAATTTCGCACCAGATGGCTCGGTCCATATGAGATTGATATAGTATATAACAGTGGGGCCATCAAATTATGTACCATAGATGAAGACAAAATTCCTCTAATGGACATAGACTTCGCTTATATCACCGACCCCTATCAAAGGAAGACTTATTGAGGAAGGTTGCAAATGGATGGCCCGGCAGTGATTTGGAACTAGTTCAGGATGAACGAGTCCCGGCTGGATAATCTCCATTTTGTTCCGCTCTAATTTGTTTTTGTGAAAACCAGTCTAGCTGGTGCATTTAAAAAATAAACAAAAAACTAGAATAAACAAAAAGGGAACTTCACCGTTTCATGATGGTTATGTCAGGATCCCTCTCAATAAATTTTAAGAAAGACTTGTTTTTAATAATCTTTTTTCTTTTTCTTTTTTTCCAGGATATGCAGGGGAGAACAATGTTGTTGAAACTCCCTTTGCCACAACTATTCATGTTGTTGCAACTCCCAATGTTGCAACTCCCTTTGCCGCAACTGTCCTCACTGTTGAAACTGTCCTTTGCAACTATGCTTCATTTTTCCAAAAACCTCTCCCCTCCCATTTCCTTACCTGCAAGTCCACTTGCAACCCACCCTCATTTCCCTTCTCCCATTTCCTTGGTTGCAAGTCCACTTCCAGCCCTCCGTCATTTCACAAATTTCCCTTCTCCCATTTCCTTGAATGCAACTCCACTTGCAACCCTCCCTCATTTCACACATTTCCCTTCTCTCGTTTCCTTAGTTACAACTCCATCTGCATCCCTCCCTCGTTTCACAAATTTTCCTTCTCCCATTTCCTTAGCTGCAAATCCTCTCGTATCCCTCTCTCATTTCACAAATTTGACTTCTCCCATTTCCTTGTCTGCAACTCCACTTGCAGCCCTCCCTCACTTCGCAAATTTGACCTCTCCCATTTCCTTGGCTGCAA
Source organism: Picea engelmannii (assembly GCA_009831015.1). NCBI lineage: Eukaryota > Viridiplantae > Streptophyta > Pinopsida > Pinales > Pinaceae > Picea > Picea engelmannii. Next base: position 236,815 of record ML798710.1, on the reverse strand, counting down.
TTCCACTTGCAGCACTACTTCAATCCCCAAATCGCAATTCCCTCATTTCAATTGTTGCAACTCCATTGTTGTGACTCATTTCATTGCAACTCCACTTGCAGCTTCATTTTCATCTTTTTCACTTTCTGCCTACACCATCATTGCTACAAATCTTGTTGATATCACTATCACCATAGCCCATGTTGTAGCTCCATCACCGCAACTCCCATTGCTGCGACTCTACTCACAAATGTCACTTTATGAGCACTATCGATTATTATAGTCTCGGTCGAAAGAACCAACAACGTCTATGCTGCAATTATGGTTAGGGAAATTGATGTGACCTCAAACTCTATCGCTACAACTCCAATAGTGTCATACTAGTACATCCACTCAAGGTAAGACATGACAGGTACGCGTTCTTATCAGAATTTGCAATGAGTAAGTTTTAATGGCATGTGTCTAAGTAGCGCTAGAATTCACCTTGAATTACAGAGATGAGCACTCCACAATGGTCGGGGCACATATAGAAGTCACAAAAGAAACATTGGTAGAGGTCGTCAGCCTACCAAGGACAGGCGAACGATGGTACTCGAGAAGAACTTTGCAGCATGCAGTTCTCAGGCAATTGCTCGAGGTCGAAGAAGCTTTAGTCGAGAAAGGAACAAGTATTGAACGCCAGTCTCTGCCACACCCATGGGAGGATGTGGTTGTCTTTATGCAGTGATAATTCACATGTGAAGGTCGCTACAAAACTATCTACATCCAACATATTTGGTTGCTTGACCATTTACGCCACAACCGGCCGATTAACATGCCATATTTCCTATTTCGAACATTGCAGACAATGGACACATTGGTTCAGGGGAAAAAGAAGCCCACAAAATTCGTATCACACCACAACCTTATATATATGTTGGTGGATCATGCACTCTAGAAATAAGGCCGCACTTAGAACAACATCATCCAAACACTTCTTCTGCTCACTGAAAGTGAAATGGCTGCACTTTAGGCAGCCCGACAAACAATGCCTACCCTTTTGGCATGAAGGGAAGCCACCACTGCAACTCCTCCACTAGGTACCAATACTAAGAACACAGTGAGTCTCATTGCTATGACTCCTCCACCAGGGAACAACACCATGGATACAACGAGTTTCGTTGTTGCGACTCCACTACCAAATAAATCCAGGAGGTCCACCAGGAAAAGGGGCCAACCTATTGCAACTCCAATGAAGGATGACCATGACAATGACATTGAGGTAATTGCTACCAAACCCCTGACAAAGAGATTCAAAGGGTTCATAAAGAGGCAAACCCCTATTCCAAGGAAACAAAGAACCAACCATGCAACTACAACTCAGTGTAAAAAGAAAAGAATCGAGGATCCCAAGGAACAAGCCAATGAGGAGCCTGAGGCAATAGAAGAATCAAAACCCTCCCCTGACACACAAGAACCAGAGGTGGACATTAACCTGGAAACCAACGAGGCCTTAGCTAACACACAAGAACCATACCAAGGCACTCTTGATGAAGGCCTCAATGCTCTCCTAGCAATATATTCAAACGAATACGAGTTAAAGGTGCAAGCCCCCACTGATCCACAAGAACCAATGGGGAACCATTCTTAAGAACAAGCTCCAATAGGGGTAGATGACCCAACACAGTCTCCAAGCACGAGAAATCCGGCAGTACAACATACATAACAAAGCTTGAAGTTATAATTGATACAATAGTAAGTATAATTGAGGAAAACAAACGAGAAATAATGCCTCTTTATGAAACAACAAGATGCACTCTCGATGAATAAAAATCTCCTACTATAGAGGAAAATCAAGAAGTAGAACCAAAGGCCCCTACTGTCACATAAGAACCAGTAGGAGGACCTCCTAGGGAATGACCTACCCATTCACAGGAAGAACAAGAAGCAAAAGAGGTTCCACCAGGAAATGACTCATCTAATGCTCGAAACCCTAGGTTACAGGAACCACAAACAAAGGTTGCTACTCCAGAACAAAATATCACTCCGAGATGGGTAAGCATCCCACATTCTCTACCTATTTATGCCTCTTTGTTGAGAGAAAACAAAATGTTAAGGATGAAAAATTGGAAGCTTCAGATCAATAAAAAATGCTCAAAGATGAGCCGGAGGAACAAACAACACATGAGAAATTGGGTTACCCTACAATAAGTCCTCTTACTGTAGAGGAAACCTTCACCAACTCACAAGAAAGATCTCAAATTAAAGATACAAATGAAGTATTTGTATAGGCTACACATTTCATGATGGTTGATGAAGCCACCTAGACAAAGATAGAGAAAAGAAAACAAAGGAGCTCTGGTAGAACAAAATAATAGTGAAAAGAATTAAGCGTAGAAGAGGTAATTTGTGGTGTCAGTGACCCCCAGGGTCACCCTGACCTCTCTAAGACTGAGTGATTGTTGGTTGCATGGGACATGCAACAATTTTGGGCTGGGGGAGATGGTGTGTGCCTAAATTGGCATACTTTCAACACCTGTCTAATACCTTTTTGCTTACCATTTTCTATTGTTCACTTCCTTTTTGATACTTTCCTTATCCAAGCTACCTTACTTACCACTAAGGTATGAATCATTCCCCATATGCCATTATTATGATATTCTTTCATATTTCTTAAAGGAACTTGCTACTTTCATGTACTAATGTCGCTAACATAGCAGTTGCAACTCCCCACGGTGATTACAATACATCTCTCTTGCAAATCCAAGTGTACTCTTCCTACTGTGACTCCAACTGTTGCGACTCCAAGTGTACTCTTCATGCCGCGACTCCAGCTAACCGTTGTGACTCCAAACACACTTTCAGTTGTTGCAATTCCAAACACGTTTTTGTTGTTGTGACGACGAGTACATTGTTGTTGTGATTCCAAATATAAATCTGTGAACACAACAATAAATGTCACAACCGACAGTTAGGAAACAATCTCCATAGAGGAAAGCGACAAGAGGCAAATAGATGACTAAAAGAAGAATCGATTTTTCCACTGAGTCAACACACGTATATCTTTTCTAAAATTTGGTAAAATTA
>ML798710.1:207930-220582 GCA_009831015.1 Picea engelmannii | reverse complement strand
TGCATGTATATTAACATAGGATTTAATCTTTCAATTATATTCATTTGTTTCAGTAATTGTTTCATTTCTTAGTCTGCTGCAATTCTGATTTCATAGAAACAATGTTGCAATTCATGCATGGTTGATATTCAGTTAGTGTTAAAAGAATTTATAAGTTTAAGCTCTAATTCAACTCTATTTCGATTAGTTCATGACCGTAGATGTTGTTACAACTTTGGACACTACAATTTGCTTCACTTTAAATTCTATGATGTTGGGAATTACGTTGTTGCAACTCGCGTCATTGTGATTTCTTTTGTGCTTTAGCTTCTTTGTTGCAACTCACATTGCTACAACTTTGCTTGCAATTACACTTTATTCTATTTTCTTTTTGATTCATGATAGCTTCAATAGCTAGGATTGATATTACATCAGATTGTTATCAAATGTGCGAACACATCATTGTTACAAAAGAACACGACCTTCATTTTACTTGAGCAAGTCACCAATAGAACATAGTGTAGATTTTAATTTCAGCAAGTGTGATTTCAATTCCTGCAAGTGTGATGTCAATTTTCATAAAGTGTCATTTCAATTTCTGCAAGTGTGATTTCAATTCCTGCAAGTGTGATTTCAATTTCCACAAAGTGTGATTTCAATTTCTGCAAGTGTGATTTCAATTTCCGCAAAGTGTGATTTCAATTTCTGCGAGTATTATTTCAATTCCGCAAGTGTGATTTAATTTCCGCAAGTGTGATATTTACTAGTGTAAATTGGTAACTCAATTAAGTAATTTGAATCCTCTATTTGCGACATAAAGAGTACTATAACTCCTTAGCTAAAACAACACTAATCTTTGCATATATGGTGCATGACAGTTTGTAAGTAAGATACGACCCCAGATTGATAATTAAATGCACAAATCTTTAGTTGATCACTACGTTAATTAAGAAGTAGTTGAAAAGTCTGTGATTTTTGGTGTCGTTGTCGATGAATTGTCAATGGAAAGTAGTGTTGTTCAGTTCTGTGGATTTTTCTTTGTTTCAATAGAACAAATGTTCTGATTTCTTTTCAGTAATTTGTAGGATGATTTTATAATCTTTTCTATGGCCAAATCTAGAGATCAACAAGGTATATTTATTAGTTCTTCCAAAAACCCTTGAAAAGCAAATAATGCAAGTCAATCACAAGAGGGAAAGGAGCTTAATCAACTAAATTACTTATCCCCTACAACAAGCTTTCTTGCCAAGAAGAACCACAAAGCATCCCCTAAAGAATCAAAGACTATACAAGGGTCTCCGCACACAAAGATTCCATTTTCAAAAGAGCATATCAGTGAACAATATCATTTAGAAGAAATCATTTTTCCTAAGGCACATTTGGAAGCAAAAGACAACCCGTAGAAAGAAATGGCTCATGAGATTGTCAAGGAGGAACCCACGACTTTCAGATTCCCATTTAAAGAAACAAATGAGGAGACCGAGATGAAGAACATCCCTCATTTAGCTCTACCAAACTTTCATGGGTTATCTAAAGAAGATCATGATACCTTCCTCTATGAGTTTGATGTACTTTGCAGAAGCTATGAGTATGTGAAAATGCCTAGAAACTGAAGCTTTTTCCTACCATACTTAACAGTGATGCACTATGATGGTTCATGGGTCTTGGAAAAGATAGTATCCACTCATGGGACCAAATGACGAAGAAATTTTTGGACAAATACCAAGACTACTGCAAGGATAAAGAAAGAAGAGAGGAAGTCTTCAAGATGATTCAACATGAAGATGAGATTCTAGAAGAGTACGTTGAACGGTTCACCTATAACCTATAGAGGGTAAAGCAAGGAGACTTGACTCTTGAAATGCGATGTGTCTTGTTCCTAAGAGGAATCTGAGATGCATGTATAAAACTCGTCAAACTTATGGGCAGGGGAGACATTTCTTAGTTATAATGCAATATTATCTTGGAACTTTGACATAAGTATTCCAAAGGCAAATCTAAAACAAGCAAAGGGCCAAGAGATATATTGGCAAGAGAAGGAAATATTACTGGAAGTGGATTAATGAGGGAAAAAATCGAGAACATTTTAAAGGAATTTAATATCGATATACTAAGTTCCTTGAGATCCCAATTGGATACATTGTAGACAAAGAAGAAGCAGGAAGAAATAGAATGAGCGATGGCTATCTTTTGCCCAAAATGCAAAACGAAACATCCAAAGAGAGAGTGTTTGTTGGATCAAATCAAGGTCTGTGAAATATGAAACGAGGAACATGCAACTCATAGTTGTCCATTCTTTCCTGAACTAAAGGCCATCTATCAAAAATCCACAGAGCCGGAACAATTGTGCTACGTCTCTCAAAAGCGACCCTAACAATCTCAAGGTATGATCCAAGGTCAATCTCAATATTTCAATTCATATTGGACTAATCCTTCAATGCAATATGCTTCTCAACTATGGGGTATGCCAACTCAAAAATGGGTAGTTCCCCCTCCTAACCAGTTATGGCAAAAAGGATGGAGAAATCCCACCATGGGAGGACCTCAACAACCTACGACACAACCACCCATGCAACTTCTTCCTCCTCCCAAAATGTGAGCATCCATATTTGCCCCTCCTCGATCACAACTTCATGCACAATCCATACCTAACCCAAATAATGGAAGACCGGGTCAACGGGCGCAATTTTTTAGACTTGCAACCTACCTTACTTACTCCATCTTTTCCCTAGACTATAACGATATTCACCTTAGATCTAAGAAGACTCTAACCAAGGACCAACCTCGCATTAGCATCGAATATCTAAATGAGGAAGTCCCAAATGAAGAATCGAAAGAAAAACAATCTCAAGAACCTTCAAAAGCTGAAAATGCCCACCCTGAACTTTAAGACCCACCCTATCTTGAGAGGTTGAATCAATAAAAACCTTGTACACAACCTGAGTTTGATTTCTTAGGAGAACTCAAAAATGTGTGTATCAAAATACCGTTATTTCAAGCAATTAAGGATGTACCTATTTGATTTCAAGCAATGTGCGAGAACTTTGTTTAAGGAAGCTTGGTAGGAAACGAAAGGATCCCCAAACGGTTCATGTCATGAGACTACACCTAAATTGTCCATGTCATGGGACTACACCTAACAATTAAATACTCTGACCTTGGAAGTCTGGTCGTTAATGTGCAAATCAACAATACACTTATGAGTAACACATTAATCGACCATGGGGCCACCATCAACATCATGACATGCGAGACCACACAATCCTTAGGTCTTACAGGCCATAGGGGAACCCCCACTATCCTCCAACATGTTGATAGATCAACCATTAAACCAAAGGGCATTCTAGAAGATCTAATAATCTATGTGGATTCGTGGGAATATATCACTGACTTCATGGTCCTACAACCCAAAACCTCTCTAGGTAGGTATCCTCTAATCCTGGGATGACCTTGGTTGGCCACTATTGATGCCTACATGAGTTGTCGGTCAGGAAACAAGACCATTTCCCACGATACATCCACCAAAAAACTAACCCTCTACCCTCCCTCTAAACCCAACATAGACTTGGAGACACCACTTTGGATTGATGAAGAAGCAAGTGATGAAGAAGGGGAAGCTCATCAAGTACTCTCTATAGATAAATAACTAGCCATAAGAGATAAAACAGAGGATGACGACATTAATGATTTTATAGCCTCTTCCTCTTCCTCGAGAAACGCACATATTCTTGAGAATATCATGAAACCAGAAACTCAGGTTTATTTAGCCTCACTAATCATGTCACCCATTGAACACGAACTTGCACAAGAAAAAGACCAAGGATCCCTTATAGAAACCATAGAAAATAGGCGAGGGAAAACCTTGAAAAACAATCGAGGACTAACCGAACAACAAAAAGAGTGATTGGTTCAAGTGTTGGAAAAACACAGTGATGCCTTCGCCTGGGATTACTCTGACATGAAGGGGATCCATCTTGACCTATGCACATATCATATATATATTAAGGAAGGAGCTACATCCATTCATCAACCTCATCGTCAGATTAACCCAACAATGAAAGATATAGTCAAAGAAGAGCTACAAAAACTTCTTACAACTAACTTCGTCTATCTCATTTATGATAGCTAGTGGGTCTCCCCTCTTTCATGGTACTGAAGAAAAATGGTAAATGGATAATTTGTGTAGATTATAGAGAATTAAATAAAGAAACACACAAATATCACTTCCCATAACCATTTATCAACCAGGTCATAGATACGTTAGCAAGAAAAAAGTTTTTTTCTTTCCTCGACGATTTTAGTGGATACAACCAGTTCCAAATAGCCCCTAAAGATCAAGAGAAAACAACATTCATCTGTCCTTGGGGGACATTCTCCTACCATGTTCTACCATTTGGGTTATGCAACGCCCCTGCCACCTTTCAGCTAGCTATTATAGGTATACTCTCTGATCTAGATCATGATTGCGTGGAAATATATATGGATGATTTCACAACATATGGGGATGAAATTGACGAGGCATTAACCAATATGGGAAATACGTTAATAAGGTGCAAAGAGTCAAATGTTGCCCTTAGTAATGAAATTTTTTTCATGATGTAAACTGATGGCATTGTACTCAGGCATCACATCTCAGGAAAAGGTATTCAAGTCGATCCAGAAAAAATAAAGGTAATATTGAATTTCCCAACTCCAACTTCGCAGAAGCATGTATGAAGCTTTATTGGATATGTTGGTTATTACTATAGATTCGTTGAAAATTTTTCATGTATTACTCATCCACTATTCAGTTTACTCATCAAAGACACTAAGTTTGTATGGATAGAGACATGCCAATATGCACTTGATGAATTGAAAGTCAAAGTATCCAAAGCTCTTGTACTAAGAGGGCTTGATTGGACCCTCTTGTTCCACATTTCCATAGATGCATCGGACACCAATGTCATAGTTGTTCTTGGACAACTCGAAGGAAAAGAACCATATGCAATTTACTATGTCAGTAAGAATCTATCGCTTGCAGAATTGAACTATACGGTATCCGAAAAAGAGTTTCTTGTTGTTATTCATGCAATAAACAAGTTTAGACACTATATTACTAGATATCTTGTAATCCTACATATTGATCATGCCGCTATCAAGTATTTAATGAACAAACCAATCATCAATGACATGGTCACTTGATGGTAGCTTTTATTGCAAGAATTTGATATTACCATTCTAGATAAACCATGAAAAAATAATGTAGTGGCCGACCTCCTTTCTTGAATAAAATATAATGAGAATGAACCTCCAATAGATACAAACACCTCTTTGCAGTTTCTACTAACTCACATTGGTTTGCAGACATTGCGAACTTTTTAGCTGTAGGCAAACTTCCACATTATCTGACCCCCTAAGAATCACAAAGTATAGTTAGGAAAAGTGAGATATTTTCATGGATTAATGGTTGCCTCTTCTACACCATACCTGATTTGATAATCAGGAGATGTGTACGAGAGGACAAAGTCCATGAAATACTAAAATCCCATCACGATGGGCCATGTGGTGGCCACTTTGCAGACAAAAGAACTCAGTACAAGGCACTCCACCAGGGGTATTATTGGCCCACACTTTTTAGGGATGCCAAAGAGTATGTGAAGAAATGTGACAGTTTTCAATGCATGGGTAGACTTGTACAAGCAGATGAAATGTTGCTATAACCACATATGGTGTTAGAACCTTTTTACAAATGGGCCATTGATTTGTGGGACCAATAAATCCCCTTTCCCGTCGACACTCCTACATCCTCGTTTTTACATACTATGTTACAAAAGGGATGTAGGAAAAAGCACTTTCGGTCGCAATTGAACACTTGGTAGTGTAGTTTCTCCATGAAGAGATATTTGTAAGGTTAAAAATACCACGAGAGATAGTGACTGACGGAGGAGCTCAGTTCACATCAGGACTTGTCAGAGACTTGATGGACAACTACAAAATCAAGCACAAAGTAACAACACCATATCGCCCACATGCAAATGGACAAGTAAAGGGGACTATTAAGATCCTTGAGGAAATCATCACTAAAACCATCAGATTACACCTCAAGGAATGGGCCGATAGATTCCCCAAAGCTTTATGGGACATTAGAACCACATAGAGGACTACTACATGATGCACACCCTATGAGCTAGTATATGAGAAAAGAGTGTTATTGCCCATTGAGACAAACATCCAGACACTGAGGACAACAATACAACTTGGGTTGGACCTATCAGAGGCTCATAAACAAAGATTGTTTCAAATTAATGAGTTGGAAGAGCTACGACAAGACGCCCTACACCAAGCCACAATTATACAGCACCAAAGGGCCAAATGACATTATAAGCTTATCTAGAAAAAGATATTCAAAGCTGGAGACTCAACTTTATTATTTGATTCTAGGTACAATGACTTGAGAGTAAAATTTTGCACCAGATGGCTCGATCCATATGAGATTGATATAGTATATAACAGTGGGGCCATCAAATTGTGTACCATAGATGAAGACAAAATTCCTCTAATGGACATAGACTTCGCTTATATCATCGACCCCTATCAAAGGAAGACTTCTTGAGGAAGGTTGCAAATGGATGGCCCGACAGTGATCTGGAACTAGTTCAGGATGAACAAGTCCCGACTGGATAATCTCCATTTTGTTCCGCTCTAATTTTTTTTTGTGAAAACCAGTCTAGCTGGTGCATTTAAAAAATAAACAAAAAGGGAACTTCATTGTTTCATGATGGTTATGTCAGGATCCCTCTCAATAATTTTTAATAAAGACTTGTTTTTAATAAAAAAAATTATTTTTCTTTTTTTCCAAGATATGCAGGGGAGAACAATGTTGTTGCAACTCCCTTTGCCACAACTATTCATGTTGTTGCAACTCCTAATGTTGCAACTCCCTTTGCCGCAACTATCCTTGCTGTTGAAACTGTCCTTTGCAACTATGCTTCATTTTTCCCAAAACCTCTCCCCTCCCATTTCCTTACCTGCAAGTCCACTTCCATCCCACCCTCATTTCACAAATTTCCCTTCTCCCATTTCCTTGGTTACAAGTCCACTTCCAGCCCTCCGTCATTTCACAAATTTCCCTTCTCCCATTTCCTTGGATGCAACTCCACTTGCAACCCTCCCTCATTTCACACATTTCCCTTCTCCCATTTCCTTAGTTACAACTCCATTTGCATCCCTCCCTCGTTTCACAAATTTTCCTTCTCCCATTTCCTTGGCTGCAAATCCTCTCGTAGCCCTCTCTCATTTCCTTGTCTGCAACTCCACTTGCAGCCCTCCCTCACTTCGCAAATTTGACCTCTCCCATTTCCTTGGCTGCAATTCTACTTGCAACACCACTTCATTCCCCAAATCACAATTCCCTCATTTCAATTGTTGCAACTCCATTGTTGCAACTCACTTCATTGCAACTCCACTTGCATCCCTCCCTCACTTCGCAAATTTGACCTCTCCCATTTCCTTGGCTGCAATTCCACTTGCAACACCACTTCATTCCCCAAATCACAATTCCCTCATTTCAATTGTTGCAACTCCATTGTTGCGACTCACTTCATTGCAACTCCACTTGCAGCTTCATTTTCATCTTTTTTCACTTTCTGCCTACAACATCATTGCTACAAATCTTGTCGATATCACTATCACCATAGCCCATGTTGTAGCTCCATCACCGCAACTCCCATTGCTGCAACTCTACTCACAAATGTCACTTTATGAGCACTGTCGATTATTATAGTCCCGGTCGAAAGAACCAACAACGTCTATGCTGCAATTATGGTTAGGGCAATTGATGTGACCTCAAACTCTGTCTCTACAACTCCAATAGTGTCGTACTAGTACATCCACTCAAGGTAAGACATGATAGGTACACGTTCCTATCAGAATTTGCAATGAGTAAGTTTTAATGGCATGTGTCTAAGTAGCGCTAGAATTCACCTTGAATTACAGAGATGAGCACTCCACAATGGTCGGGGTGCATATAGAAGTCACAAAAGAAACATTGGTAGAGTTCGTCAGCCTACCAAGGACAGGCGAACGATGGTACTCGAGAAGAACTTCGCAGCCTGTAGTTCTCAGGCAATTGCTCGAGGTCGAAGAAGCTTTAGTTGAGAAAGGAACAAGTATTGAACGCCAATCTCTGCCACACCCATGGGAGGATGTGGTTGTCTTTATGCAGCGATAATTCACTTGTGAAGGTCGCTACAAAACTATCTACATTCAACATATTTGGTTGCTTGACCATCTACGCCACAACCGGCCGATTAACATGCCATATTTCCTATTTCGAACATTGCAGACAATGGACACATTGGTTTAGGGGGAAAAGAAGCCCACAAAATTCGTATCACACCACAACCTTATAAATATGTTGGTGGAGCATGCACTCTAGAAATAAGGCCGCACCTAGAACAACATCGTCCAGACACTTCTTCTGCTCACCGAAAGTGAAGTGGTTGCACTTTAGGCAGCCCGATAGGCAATGCCTACCCTTTTGGCATGAAGGGAAGCCACGACTGCAACTCCTCCACTAGGTACCAATACTACGAACATAGTGAGTCTCATTGCTACGATTCCTCCAGCAGGGAACAACACCATGGATACAACGAGTCTCGTTGTTGCGACTCCACTACCAAATAAATCCAGGAGGTCCACCAGGAAAAGGGGCCAACCTATTGCAACTCCAATGAAGGATGATCATGACAACAACATTGAGGTAATTGCTACCAAACCCCTGACAAAGAGATTCAGAGGGTTCATAAAGAGGCAAACCCCTATTCCAAGGAAACAAAGAACCAACCATGCAACTACAACTCAGTGTAAAAAGAAAAGAATCGAGGAGCCCAAGGAACAAGCCAATGAGGAGCCTGAGGCAATAGAAGAATCAAAACCCTCCCCTGACACACAAGAACTAGAGGTGGACATTAACCTGGAAACTGATGAGGCCTTAGCTAACACACAAGAACCATACCAAGACACTCTTGATGAAGGCCTCAATACTCTCCTAGCAACATATTCAAACAAATACGAGTTAAAGGTGCAAGCCCCCACTGATCCACAAGAACCAATGGGGAACCATTCTTAAGAACAAGCTCCAATAGGGGTAGATGACCCAACACAGTCTCCAACCACGAGCAATCTGTCAGTACAACATACATAACAAAGATTGAAGTTCTAATTGATACAATAGTAAGCATAATTGAGGAAAACAAACGAGAAACAATGCCTTTTTATGAAACAACAAGATGCACTCTCGATGAATCAAAATCTCCTACTATAGAAGAAAATCAAGAAGTAGAACCAAAGGCCCCTACTGTCACATAAGAACCAGTAGGAGGACCTCCTAGGGAATGACCTACCCATTCACAGGAAGAACAAGAAGCAAAAGAGGTTCCACCAGGAAATGACTCATCTGATGCTCGAAACCTTGAGTTACAGGAACCATAAACAAAGGTTGCTACTCCAGAACAAAATATCACTCCGAGATGGGTAAGCATCCCACATTCTCTACCTATTTATGCCTCTTTGTTGAGAGAAAACAAAATGTTAGGGATGAAAAATTGGAAGCTTCAGGTCAATAAAAAATGCTCAAAGATGAGTCGGAGGAACAAACAACACATGAGAAATTGGGTTACCCTGTAGTAAGTCCTCTTACTGCAGAGGAAACCTTCACCAACTCACAAGAAAAATCTCAACTTAAAGAGACAAATGAGGTATTTGTATAGGCTACACATTTCATGATGGTTGATGAAGCCACCCAGACAAAGATAGAGAAAAGAAAACAAAGGAGCTCCGGTAGAACAAAATAACAATGAAAAGAATTAGGTGTAGAAGAGGTAATTTGTGGTGTCAGTGACCCCCAGGGTCACCCTGACCTCTCTAAGACTGAGTGATTGTTGGTTGCATGGGACATGCAACAATTTTGGGCTGGGGGAGATGGTGTGTGCCTAAATTGGCATACTTTTAACACCTGTCTAATACCTTTTTGCTTACCATATTCCATTGTTCACTTCCTTTTTGATACTTTCCTTATCCAAGCTACCTTACTTACCACTAAGGTATGAATCCTTCCCCATATGCCATTATTATGATATTCTTTCATATTTCTTAAAGGAACTTGCTACTTTCATGTACTAATGTTGCTAACATAGCAGTTGCAACTCCCCACAGTGATTACAATACATCTTTGTTGCAAATCCAAGTGTACTCTTCCTACTGTGACTCCAACTGTTGCGACTCCAAGTGTACTCTTCATGTCGCGACTCTAGCTAACCGTTGCGACTCCAAACACACTTTCAGTTGTTGTGACGTCGAGTACATTGTTGTTGTGATTCCAAATATAAAGCCGTGAGCACAACAATAAATGTTGCAACCGACGGTTAGGAAACAATCTCCATAGAGGAAAGTGACAAGAGGCAAATAGATGACTAAAAGAAGAATCAATTTTTCCACTGAGTCAACACACGTATATCTTTTCTAAGTTTTGGTAAAATTATTGTAACTGGATGAACAACCAGATTCTCACAACTATTCATCCATTCCTTTGTATAATTTTAGATAGCAATCATATTGTATAAGATCCCGAGCTTCCCTAGAGATGGGGGGGAGAGAGAACTTTCGCGATAAACATTCAATTACTATTGTCTTTTTAGATTCCTACAATATAATTTCCACTCCCGCTCTTATTCATGTGTTGATGTGTTGGTGATCGTGTGATCTTGATTTCATATCTCGGTACCTTGCCTAAGGGGGTAGGCCCCCCTCCTTAGTCAGGTATTGCATGTATATTACCATAGGATTTAATATTTCAATTATGTTCATTTGCTTCAATAACCATTTCATTTCTTAGTCTGATGCAATTCTGATTTCATAGAAACAATGTTGCAATTCATGCATTGTTGATATTCAATTAGTGTTAAAGGAATTTATAACTTTAGGCTACAATTCAACTTTGTTTGGATTAGTTCGTGACCACAGACATTGTTACAACTCTAGATACTGCAATTCCCTTCACTTTAAATTATGTCGTGTTGGGATTTACGTGACTGTAACTCGTATTGTTGCAATTCACATCACTATGATTTCTTTTGTGTTGCAGCTTTGTTGTTGCATCTCACTTTGTTGCAACTCTGCTTGCAGCTGCACTTTATTCTATTTGCTTTCTGATTCATGTAGCTTCAAAAGTTGGGATTGATATTACATCAGACTGTTATCAAATGTGCGAACACATAATTGTTACAATAGAACATGGCCTTCATTTTACTTGAGCAAGTCACCAATAGAACATGGTGTAGATTTCAATTCCAGCAAGTGTGATTTCAATCCCTGCAAGTGTGATTTCAATTTCCGCAAAGTGCAATTTCAAGTTTTGCAAGTGTGATTTCAATTCCTGCAAGTGTGATTTCAATTTCCGCCAAGTGTGATTTCAATTTCTGCAAGTGTGATTTCAATTTCTGCAAGTGTGATTTCAGTTTCTGCAAAGTGTGATTTCAATTTCCGCAAGTATTATTTCAATTCCGCAAGTGTGACTTAATTTCCACAAGTGTGATATTTACTATTGTAACTTGGTGACTTAATTAAGTAACTTGAAACCTCGATTTGTGACATCAAGAGTACTACAACTCCTTAGCTAAAACAATACCAATCTTTGCATAGATGGTGCATGATGGTTTGTAAGTAAGATACAACCCAGATTGATTATTAAATGCACAACTCTTCAATTGCTCACTAAGTTAATTAGGAAGTAATTAAAAATTCTGTCAACTATGTAAAAGCTTAGTATAATATATTACAACAAGAGTGTGAACTAGTTAGTCGATTATATTTACTTTGATTGGGTGGGTGATGGAGATGACACGAAACCGAGTTTAGGGTATCTGTTTCATCTTGGATCTAGACCCATAGTGTGGTCTTGTAAGAAGTAAAAATGTATTTCTTTACTAACCACAAAGGCTAAGTATCGTAATGCAATTAATACTAGTATAGAGACAATGTGGATTTGTAACTTGTTATATGAGCTTGAATTTCCTTATGAGGAGTCAATTGTAGTGTATCGTGACAATCCAAGTGCAATATGGGTAGTTGATAACCTTATTGCTCATACTAAAATGAAGCATGTACAACATTCAAATATGTAGAAATGCATCAAATAGTAAGCTAGATAATAGAAGGAATCACATTATATTAAGTGAATCATGATCTAAAAATAACCAAATTGCCTTGCTCCAAAACTTCTAGGTATAGTGTCTTACAAGCTAACCTAAAGGAAGGAAAAATTTACATAACATAGCCTAACAATAAGATTTTTTTTAACCCATAGTGTGGTCTTGTAAGAAGTAGAAAGCTATTTCTTTACTGACCACAAAGGCTAAGTATCGAGATTCAATTAATGCTAGCATATAGGCAATGTGGATTTGTAACTTGTTAGGTGAGCTTGAATTTCCTTTTGAGGAGTCAACTGTAGTTATCGTGACAATCCAATTGTAATATAGGTTGTTGATAACCTTGTTTCTCATAATAAAATGAAGCATGTACAACATTCAAAGACGTAGAAATGCATCAAATGGTAAGCTAGATAATAGAAGGAATCAAAATATTTTAGGTGAATCATAATCTAAAAATAACCAAGTCGTCTTGCTCCAAAACTTGT
>ML798710.1:191287-207880 GCA_009831015.1 Picea engelmannii | reverse complement strand
ACACGAAACCGAGTTTAGGGTATCTGTTTCATCTTGGATCTAGACCCATAGTGTGGTCTTGTAAGAAGTAAAAATGTATTTCTTTACTAACCACAAAGGCTAAGTATCGTAATGCAATTAATACTAGTATAGAGACAATGTGGATTTGTAACTTGTTATATGAGCTTGAATTTCCTTATGAGGAGTCAATTGTAGTGTATCGTGACAATCCAAGTGCAATATGGGTAGTTGATAACCTTATTGCTCATACTAAAATGAAGCATGTACAACATTCAAATATGTAGAAATGCATCAAATAGTAAGCTAGATAATAGAAGGAATCACATTATATTAAGTGAATCATGATCTAAAAATAACCAAATTGCCTTGCTCCAAAACTTCTAGGTATAGTGTCTTACAAGCTAACCTAAAGGAAGGAAAAATTTACATAACATAGCCTAACAATAAGATTTTTTTTAACCCATAGTGTGGTCTTGTAAGAAGTAGAAAGCTATTTCTTTACTGACCACAAAGGCTAAGTATCGAGATTCAATTAATGCTAGCATATAGGCAATGTGGATTTGTAACTTGTTAGGTGAGCTTGAATTTCCTTTTGAGGAGTCAACTGTAGTTATCGTGACAATCCAATTGTAATATAGGTTGTTGATAACCTTGTTTCTCATAATAAAATGAAGCATGTACAACATTCAAAGACGTAGAAATGCATCAAATGGTAAGCTAGATAATAGAAGGAATCAAAATATTTTAGGTGAATCATAATCTAAAAATAACCAAGTCGTCTTGCTCCAAAACTTGTCAGTATATTGTCTTACAAGCTGACCTAAAAGAAGGAGTAATTTACATAACATATAGTAACAACATATTTTTTTATCACAATATTTTAGGCGACTCATGATCTAAAAATAAACAAGTCGTCTTGATCCAAAACTTGTAGGTATAGTGTCTTACAAGCTAACCTAAAAGAAAGACAAATTTACATAACATAGCCGAACAATAATATTTTTTTTTACCCAACAGAGATTATGGCATTAATTCCACTTAGCTACTAGTTTCCAACTTCACCAAGGAGTATCTTAAGTTTTTGCAAAGCATGGGGGTAATCGACAATATCTCGTGAGGGGGGAGATTGACAAAGTTACCCACGTGAACCAAAAGTTATTGAAGCACTAAGAGGGATGAATCTATCACCAAAAAATTCATTCTGAGGGTGGATAGGGAGCTTTGGGATTCATGCTCCCAATCCCTCAATTCTAGAACATGTTTACCTATCTCCACATAAAAACAATCCCAAAATTTGATGTCTTCTTAAATCTTAGACTCAATTTGAGACCACCATATCTCTAAGTTGGAGGATTTTCTAAACATACCACCCTGAACTTGTGTGGCCTCATTAATTTCTTAAGGCACCAATAAATCTCACAAACATCCCCCATCATGGCATGAAAACAATGGTAATGCTCCATTGAAGATGCCTTAAACTTCTGAATTGGATTGGATCATCATACAATTTGTCATCTAACTTGGTACTTTCTAGGTGGAAAAAAAATGGAGGAATCAACTCGCAGGGCCATTTTATTAACAGGTCCCAGTTTGGAAAATTGGGATTCAAAACCTTTTGAAGCCATTTTGAGGCATTAAACGACATTTCTCGAGGTTATAGTGTTTAAAACACATGCCCACACCCTCGATGGTGTTCTACACTCCAAGACCTTTCCAATAGTGCATAAAACACCTCAATCAGAGCTCATACGCAAAAGTTATGCCTCTCGTAAGTTAACTTGCCTTGTTGACCACCATGGTACGAGTGGATGCCACTAGTTCCCATTACTCACACATATGGGGCTAGCCATGTGTGGACTTTCAAGAAGATCCTAGAAGGCCCAAACCTGATCACTAATTGAGGGTTGAGGAAGTCAAAACCCAAACCCTAGATGTCTATTGGGCTATGTTAAATATTGAACCACTAAGAGGAAAAAGGGGTTCCATTCTTTAGCATTGTACTTGTTCCATAGTTGAGTAGATTAGCTAGGAGTGGTATTTGGAGAAGTATAACATAGGAGAGAAAGATTTTATAGCAGCCATACATGCCATAGTGTCAAAGGAAACTCCACATTTAGTGTCTATTTATTTGTATTTGCATTTGCATTTCCATGATTGAAGAAAATAGAGAGCATAGCATAGGCCTCACCTTTTAGCTAGGTTTTCTCACATATTAGGTTTCCTAGGATATATCTTGTGCTCATTTGTGTGTGGATGGTGTTTTCTTTTGCTCATTTCTTTCATTTTTCGTAATTATGTTATTTCATAAATTCAAGCAATGCTAGTAATTAACTAATGTGGGATCTAAGAAAATAAATTGCAAAAATCTAAGATTTCACAATAGTTTAAGATCTGTTGTGACGAACCATTCCACTGGACTATCAATGAAAATTTACAGGTCATATTGGTATTTGATCAATTTTCTTTGGGATATTTGTGGAAAGTTGCAATATCTAGGAATTGTCTTAAGAAGAAAGTCACAAAACCCTAGCCATGGTGGATGAGTCTTTTCACAAGAACCCTCGAGATCCAACAGAAGAGAGATTTGTGAGGTTGAAAAAAAAATTCATTGATCTCTCACAATATGACCCTCCTCGTGGTGGCTCTAGCAAGCAAGTTGGGACAATTTTGGGAAGTTGAGACTCTAACTCAAAGATTGAATTAGAGGGGAAACTGAGAGGTAATGAAGACCCATAAAAGAAGTCAAGGAAAGAACCCAAAAAGGAGTAGCGAAGTTCCAGTTCCATTACCCCTTCACTGTCTTGTTTAAAATGGAAGCGCAAGTGTATATCAAGCCATACCAAGGTGAGATTGATTCATTAAAGTTGAATAATTGGTTGCAACAATTAGAGGTCCATTTCGGTGTTCACAATATAGATGAGGAGCATAAGATTTTGTTTTCTTGACTAAAACTAGAGGGCCATGCATTAACCTGGTGGGAAAGCCACACGACGACACTTAGGTTGGAGGGTGATCCGCTAGTAACTAAGTGGGATGATTTCAAAACCCTCATTTAAGTCCCAATTCTACCCTTTCAAGTGTGTAGAGGACTAATGGATTCATTGGCATTACTTAAGGCAAAGGCAGGGGTAGAGTGTGTAGGAGTACACCATCAAATTTAGAAAGATGGCTATCATGTTGGGTATCTCTCCCAAGAACCCATATGTACTCCTCAAGTATCTGGGGGGTCTACACAATTATTTTCAAAAGCAAGTGATGTTCTTCAAGTGCAAGACAATTGATGTTGCCATTATGCAAGCAAAATATTTGGAAAATATGGGCCAAAAAAAAGGATAGCTAAGGGGTTCCAAACAGAAAGAGCACAAAGAAGAAGTGGAAATGGAAATACAAGAAGATGACAACCACTACACATCAATGCAAGGATCCAACTAACTACTATAACCATTGAACATCACTGAAGAAAGTTGTTGGAAACTACATCTAGAGATGAACCCTAAGAATCACAAGAAGGATGCCAAGAAGAAAAACCTTCTATCCATGAATTCAAGTAATCAGGTAGAGGATAACTCAGATGTGGATGAGAATATTCCCCGCACTTCAGTGCAGAAGGAGGTGAATATGAGTAGCCTTCATCACAAGGAAGTGAAAGAGATGGTAAAACTCTTCCATATCAAGTTCTAGGTCAAGAAGACCAAGGTAGACACTCTATTTGATTCTGGTTCACTAGTCAATCTCATAGAAACCAATCTAGTCAACAAGCTTGTGTTGGAGGTTCATGATCATCCTAACCCATATCCACTAGGGTGGGTAAAAAAGGATGCAAAGATCAAGATCATGAAACAGTGTAAGATCAAATTTGTTGCAAGTGCAAATTTTATTGTTGAAGTAGAGTTAGATGTAGTACCCCTTGACGTCTATGGTGTAGTGTTTGGAAGCCCCTACATGTATATGAGGGATGCAATCTTCATGCAGAGAGAAAACCAATACCACCTGATCAAGGATGGGAAGTCTCTCATCATCAATGCACATAAAGTTAAATCTAATATCTCAATGGTAAGTGCCAACCAAGCCAAAACATTGATTAGTTCAAGTAAGAAGTATGTTTTTCTTTTCTTGTGAGAGAATCAGTCGGGTGATGAATCGGTAAGAATAAAGGCATCCCTAGAGGGATGTACTAAAAAGAAAAAACAACAGTTGGAGGAGTTGTTGTAGACATAAAGAGGAGTGTTCTAGGAGCCTAAAGGACTACCACCTAAGAGGGAAGTGGAGCACGAGATATAGTTGTTGCTTGACTCCCCATTACAAAATACTAGGTTATATAAATAGTATGTTCCAGAAGCAAATGAAGTGAAGAAACAGTTGCAGGAGCTGCTGCAGTAGGGAGTAATTTGAATAATCACCTCACCTTGTGGGTCACCTATCATCATCATACCCAAGAAGGATGGGACTTGGAGAATGTGTATCGACTACAAATATTTGAACAAGATTACACTCAAGAATTTGTACCCTCTGTCCAAGATCGATGATTTATTAGACCAATTGCAACATGCCAAGTACTTCACCAAGTTGGATATCAAATTGGGATACCACCAGGTATATGTTAAAGAAGAAAACACTTGGAAGACTTCCTTCAAGACAAGGCAAGGTTTGTAAGGACGGTTGGTCATGCCATTTGGTTTATGTAATGCACCAACTACATTTACGAGACTAATGAATGATGTATTGTGCCAATATTTAGATTCATTTGTTATAGTGTATTTGGATGATATGTTGGTTTATATATCTACTTGGGAGGAGCACATCTCGCATCTCATGCATGTGTTAGAGACTTTGAAAAAGCACCAACTACTTACTAACCTTAATAAATGTGAGTTTTCTCAACAACCATTGGTGTATTGTTATGAACATAAATATATAGAAATAGATATAAATAAATAATCATTAAACAATAATAATTAATACATCATAATGAAAATATGTGTCTTATTTAAAGGACCTGTCTATTAATGAAAGGGCACTCCTGCGTGGGTATATATGGCCCTCATTCTCATTGTATTCATTCATTATATCTTATTCAATTATTTATTCCTTATCCTATATGGATTTTAACCTATTGTCCTATTAACATTGGATATTTATGTAGGTGAACTGAGTTGGTTCACCACATGTATTTGGGGCATGTGATCGATGGAGGGGAGCTCAAGATAGATCCCGCAAAGATGGAGGCTATCATAAAATGGCTAGTTCCTACTAATGTCACTAAAGTTAGGAGCTTTGTTGGGGTAGAAAAATACATACGAAAGTTCATAGCATCTTGTTCAACAATATCTACACCACTCCACGCCATAATAACTAGTGGTAAGAGTTTCCAATGGGGAAAGAATCAACATAAAACTTTCGACAAGCTGAAAGAAAAGATTAATCAAGCAACAATTCTCGCATTGCCTAATTTGCATAAGCCCTTTGAAGTGGAGACAGATGCAAGTGGTGGGTATGTTATGGGAGCATTTCTGATGCAAAAAGGTAAGTCAATATGCTATCATTTTGAAATGTTTCGTGGGGGAGTCTTAAACCACCCTACCTATGATAAGGAACTCTATGCCTTGGTTCAAGCTATTAAGAAGTGGAAGCACTATCTGATGGGAAAAGAAACCATTATTCACACATCAATAGTCGTTGCAGTATTTGCAGGCCCAAAGTAAGCTTTAGCAAACCGGGCATTACAAGTGGATGGGAGTTTTGAAACAATTTCATCTAGTCATCAAGTATAAGAAGGGAAACACTAATAAGTTGGAAGACATGCTTTGAAGACTACCCACATCCAATATTGTAGCTTTGGGAACTCTTATGCACATGGAGCCTTTTATCCATGATGCATACAAATAGGCATACATAGAAGACGAGGACTTCAAGAAGGTGTTTCAACAGCTATAGGGCAAAATTCATGTAGAAAAAGGTGACAATAAGGTTGACTATCATCTCCATAATGGGTTAGTCTACAAGCTAGACAAGCTTTGTGTTCGTAAAGGTGAAAGATTGCACCTTATTAGAGAGGCTCACACCTCCAAAGTTGCAGGATATTTTGGTGTTGGGAAGAAATTTGCTAACTTACAAAGGTATGTGTACTGGCATAGAATGCAAGAAGATGTAGCACGATATATTAGAGGATGCATACTTTGTTGTACCAACAAGTCTAGTAATCGAAAGCAAGGTCTATACCATCCCTTACCTATATCCACTCGACCTTGGGAACACATTTCCATGGATTTTATGGAACATTTACCAACAACTAGGAAGGGACATAACTATTTATTTATGGTAGTTGATAGGTTCAACATGATGTGCATTTTTATGCCTTGTAAAAAGACCATCAGAGGACAAGACGTAGAAAACCTATTCTTTGAACAATTCTAGGTGCACTTTGGGAAACCAAGGAGCATCATCTTAGATTTCGATACCAGATTTCTCGGTGCTTCACTACACTTTGGGAGAAGATGGACAATAAGTTGAAGAGATCTACAACATTCCACCCATAGATAGATGGACAGACATAAGTAGTCAACAAGAATTTGGTGCAACTTTTGAGGGGTTACAATAAGAAGCATATGAATACTTGGGATGAAAATATGATCTATATTCAACACTCTTATAACAAACTAATCCACACTTCTACTGGTAAGTCCCCTTTTGAAACTTGCTTTGGGTAGTTGCCTCATTTTCCCTTGGATGTTATTTATGGATAGTAAGGAGGAGTGAGGGAAGACGCTGCGAGAGAGTCATTGAGAGAAGAGAAACTTATTCAAAAGATTAGGCAGATCCATTTGCAAGTACAAGAGACACTAAAGAAGTCATGAGAAAAATATAAGTCTAGACATGATCAACATAGAACTGAGAAGTCATTTAAAGTGGGAGACATAGTTTGGTTATAACTAAACAAGGAAAGACTACAGGGCTTTGGTAAGAATATCAAGGCTCTGCAGTATGCTCCTTTCAAGGTATCGAAGAAGGTGGGAGATAATGCCTACAGACTCAATCTACCACCATACATGCACATTCACTTTACGAGCCTTCAATGTTGGATCAGGTCCTACCTACCATATAGGACTTAACAACAAATGCTAAGGAAGAGTTGGAAAAATAAATAATTTTGTAGAGGAAGTACAAAACTAGAAGACAGGGGCAACTCGACCTTTGGTAGATTGGATTGAAAGGACAACTTTCAGGAAAAGAAAAATGGTACTCTAGGGAGAAGGTATAGGACAAATTTCCTCTCCTCATTCAATGAAGCTTTTGGGGCCCAAGATCCTCCCTAGATGGGGAGGTATAATCTGGATTGGATCATCATACAATTTTTCATCTATTTTGGTACCTTTGGGGTGGAAAAAATTGAAGCAATCAACTTGCAGGGCCATTTTTATGGCAGGTCCCAATTTTCTAATTTGGGGTCTGGAACCTTCGAGAGCCATTTTGAGGCATTAAACGACATTTTTTTGGAGTTACAATGTTTAAAACATATGCACACACCCTCGACGATGTTCTACCCTCAAATATATTTCCAACGGTGCGTAAAACACCTCAATTTGGAGCTCGTATGCAAAATCCATGCCTCTCGTAAGTTGACCTACATTGTTGACCACCATGGTACGAATGGATGCTACATCATCCCCCATTACTCATACATATGGGTTTAGCCATGGGTGGACAATTAAAAATGTTCTAGAAGGTCCAACCTGATCACTAAGTGAGGGTTGAGGAAGTCAAAACCCTAACCTTGGATGGCTATCAACTATGTTAAATATCGGGCCACTAGGAGGAGAAAGAAGTTCCATTCTTTAGCACTGTACTTGTTCCATAGTTGAGCAAAGCAATTAGGAGAGGTATTTGGAGAAGCATAACAAAGGAAGAAAATATTTTGTAGTAGCCATACAAGTCACAGTGTCAAAGGAAACTCCATAGTGAGTGCCTCTTTTTTTGTATTTGCACTTCCATAACTAAAGAAAAGAGAGAGCATAACATAGGCCTCACCTTCTAGCTGGGTTTTCTCGTGTATTATGTTTCCTAGGATATATCTTGTATTCATTTGTTTGTGGATGGTGTGTTCTTTTGTTCATTTATTTTATTTTTGTAATTAAGTTATTTCATAAATTCAATCAACGCTAGTAATGAATTAATCTAGGATCTAAAGAAATAAACTGCAAAAATCTAAGATTTTAGAATAGTTTAAGATCTATTGCGATGAGCTATTCCAGTGTAATATCCATGTCAATTTACAAATCAACTTCCCACAACTAGACACTCCAATCATAAACTTTGTGGATGCGCAATAAGTTTCATAGTTTTCCAAAATAGAGGAGATGAACGATTGTGGAAGAGAAGACACCCATCTCCATCTATACCTTCTACCATAAATTGATATTGTTCTCGGAAGGATTGAAGTGATCTCTTGCACAAGTCTCCTTATCTCCCATGTGGGAATGAAGATCGAATTCATACACAACATTGAAATTTCAAAGAAGGCAAAAAGGAAGTGCCATGATAATTGGCATTGGGAGGAATTAACACCTGGTTGCCTAAATTTTAATGCTCCCATGATGTGACATGGGAGGAGGGGAAATTACTCTCCCTCCATTCCAAACTAACAATCATCATGGTATAGGGAGGATAAAACTATGATTACCCTCCAACTAGACTTGCAAACATCCCTTGGGCCTAAGAGCTCCTTCATTTGTTAGTTCATCAATTTTGTGATCGTGGTCATACATCACCTAGAATGAGACAACCTCTTCAAAGCTTTGTAGTAGAGAAAGTACTCACTGAACAATTCTAGCTATGTGAGGAGAAGAAGGGACCTTTCTTTGAATCAATGTTTAAATGGTTATAATGGAATCAGTAATGATTACTATGCTTTCTTGGGTTATGTCCTTAGGAAGATCGATTCCTTTATAGGTTGTGAGCACCTATGCTTCATTGCTGTTGGCGAGTCCTAACCCCCATGCACACACAATCTCTTGGTTTCCTTTGGAATCAAAGATGATCCCCATGCACTTGCCACTCCTTATATGATTACTATCATTGGTTACAGGTGCCTAAAATGGCATACTTTCAACACCCGTCTATACCTTTTTGCTTAACATTTTCCGTTAGTCACTTCCTTTTTGATCCTTCCTTTATCGAGTTCGCCCTACTTATCACTAAGGTATGAATCCTTCCCCATAGGCCATTATTACATTATTTTTGCATAATTCTTAAAAAGAACTCATTACTTTTAGTTACTAATATTTCTACACAAGAGAATACAATAGTTGCAACACCTCGAAGTGGTTGTAGCACCTCTCTGTTGCAACTCCAAGTGATGCAATTTCAGGCACAAACCAACTACTGCAACTCAAGGTGCATTCGTAATTGCTGCAACTACAGACAAACTATTGCAACTCCGAGCACACTTTTCATTGTTGCGACTCCAATTAAAGATTACCAGCATAGAAGTCAACGTTGCAACTGGCAGTTGGGAAGCAATCTTCATAAAGAAAGGAGACATGAGGCAAGTGGGTGACTAAAGGAGAAATTAGTTTGCCTATTTAGTCAACACACGCCCGATTCCCACTAAAGTTTGACAATATCTTTGTGACCAGATGAACAACCATATTCTCACGGTTGTCCATCCGTTGTTTGTATAATTTTAGATAGTAGTCATGTTGTATAAAAACCTCAGCTTCCCTAGAGTTGAGGAGAGGAAATTATTATGGCAATTACATTTTGTTGCTATTGTATCTTTAAAACTTTGGCAATATAATTTCTGTTCCTACTTTCATTGTGTGTTGATGTACTGGTGATCGTGTGATTTTGGTTTCGTAGCTAACTACCTTGCCTAAGGGGGTAGCCCCCCCCCAGCGAGGTATTGCCTGTAACAATAGAGCTAAAGATTAGTATATTAATTATGTTCAGTTTATTTTGTCATTATTTCCCTTTAATTGTTGTAACTCCAGATTTGTAGCATTACTCGTATTTCGTAGATGTTTTTTGATTCGCTGCCATTCCAAAATAGTAGCGTAGTTCATTTGATTTCGTAGTAATTTTTTCTACTGCAATTCTAGATACATAGAACAATGATGCGACTCATGTGTGGTTTGGTTTTCTAGTTTTAAACTGCAATTCAATTTTTTGCGAAGTTACGATCATATATGACTCTATAATTTTCAACTCATGTCTTCATAGCTTCTGCTACATAGAGTTTCGTTGCTGCAACTTGCATTGATGCAACTCAAGTATGAGATTCTTTTTTTGTGCTGCAACTTCGTTGCTGCAACTCCTCTTGCAACTGCACTTTATTTTATTTGCTTGATGATTTCTAATAGCTTTAGTCCTTAATAGCTTGGGATTGGTATTGAATGAACAAACACTTCATTGTCGCAACAATACAAGATCTTCATCATACTCAAGCAAGTCACCAATAGATCATAACATAGTTTTAATTTTCGCAAGTGTGATTTCAATTTCAGCAAGTGTGATTTCAATTTCTTCAAGAATGCTTTAATTTCCGCAAGAGTGATTTCAATTTCCTGCCAGTGCGCTATTTACTTTCCTGCAACTTAGGCCATAACATAGTTTGGTGACTTAATTAAAGTATCTTGAATCTTTGAATTGTGAGATTAAAGTGCTACAACATCGTAGTGAAAACATCACTATTATTGCATGAATTGTGCATGACAGTTCATAAGTTCCACAGGAGCCCTAGGTTGATAATTAAATCTACAACTCTTCATTTGTTTACTAAGTTAATTAGGAAGTCATTGAAAAGTCCATCAATTGGCACATACATACACAAACCATATATAGGAGGGAGGGGAAAATTGCACAAGAAAGCATATTAAGCCCTCAATTGATCTTCCTTTTTGTTAGTAGGAGGGGCACTACCTTTATAGATGTCTATGTTGGCTAAGGATCAGAGCATATTAGGACCTTTACACTACTGTGGACCTAGCTAATGTGGGATAGAAGGATATGAGATTTTATATCATAAAAACAATTTCAATATACTACACATATGCATATCAACAATTATTATTTACAAATGCATAAAAGCCACATGGAGGGATGCAACTCATTGACTTTTATTTGACGCAATTTGGTTATTATGATGTCCTTGCTATGGATGATATACAACTCACCCACTTTGTATGATAGACATACTTGATAATGATTTGGCTAGGAAATTGTTTAAATCCATTTTAATATTTTGAGAAGATCAAAAGACATATTTTTAAGTGTAATCGTGAAGGTTTCTTTTTGAATTGGTCTTGTAAGTTGTTTCAAGGTTTGCATAATCTTGTCATGGATGGTGTCACATAAGATAGTCCTTCAATGTATAGTTGAACGTAGATTGCTATCTTGATGACAAGTTTTCCTCTCCCAAGTACTTAATGGACATGCGTTTGTTTAAAATGGAGTCTCCATGGCTTGTCTACTAATGACTCATAAAATTTAGTTCCAATATCCATTTAAAAAAAATATAAATATAAAAAATTATATAATCACAAACAAAAATTCACAATCTTTTTCTTACTATTCTAGATTCGATATAAAATTTTAAACCCAATTAAATTGAAAGCTAAATATTCAATGACCTTTTTATCTATACAAAAGACTAACTACAAATTCTGCCCACTAAAGATCACAAGATCACCAACCGCCGTGATGTTTAGTTTACATTATTTGAAAAATACAACCTACTTCTAATTCCTCAAGCTGAAGATTATCCAAACTAATATGCAATGTTTTTCTTCTTTTTTTATTTTTTCCAAATATAAATCAAACTATTACACTAATTAAACATCTCTGAAATCCCCAACAACAATGACCATATTGCATCCTTTAATTTAACGAAATGTTTTTTTTTTCTCTTTAATTATTCAAAAACATTTACTCCCTTTTTCTCAAAGAGAATCAAAAGAAAAACTTGCAATAAATATTTTTCAACGGTTTTACGTGATGGTGTCTTTGACAATATTTTATGTCGTGTTATCAGAAATAAAATTTTAACATCTAAGAAAATATAAAAAAAATATAAAATAATTTCAAAATCCACTGCATCATTAAAATTGTTTTAATATTTTATGCCGATTATTAAACTGGGATGTTATTAGGCTCGATTAATCTTCACCCGGTGATACAAATTAATTCGAAACCTATCACCGTTGGATAACTGCTCTTTGAAATTATTCTCTGAATTTTATTTTTCATCAGAATTTGCGCAGAATGGAAGAAGTTTGGCAAGGGAAAAAAGAGCATCAACACACAGCAGGAGTTGGTATGGGCAATGGTGCATCAGAGAGATGGAATGCTGCCATTGGTAATTTATCAGAGATGGGGTCGACCTTGGATTCACTGCAGAAGCTTCTGCTTCAAAAGGCAGTCTATGTCGACGAAGAAGCTTTTGCTCAGGCATCTGCAAATTCTGTCCAGGCTCGCAATGCAGTGGCAAGTATACACGAATGATATTTTTGTTTACTTTTCTTAAAATTCAGTTTCTTAGCGATATTAAACTGCCCATATCATGCATTTAACGAGTCACATAATATATTTTCGACCCTGCCCATATCATGCATATTGTTATTGTGTATTCAACCTGTAGCAGAGAATCAGGTTTTGAAATTCTTGTCGGCAGCCTAACCATATGTTCAATTAAGGATAGCTGTAATCTTTTTGGCGCTTGGCCTGAACTAATGCCACATGCCTTCTAAGTGTTGGGCTGATCCACATACCTAGTAAGGGTTGGGCTGATCCAACCCTAATTCAAACCCTAACTTGTACTAGAAGGAAATGCTTATTTTCTTAGGGCAGCTTCGTGCATGCAGATTACTTAAATTGATTTCTGAAGTGGCTTTAGACAGCATCCAAGACTTGCAAGTGCCATTTAGTGGTGGTAGATAGCTATGTTACCGGCAATGAGAAACGGACAAACGAACTAGAAGCGAGAGCGATATGAGAAATGGAGTCTGGAGGTTTCACATACAAGAAACGGTTACACTGTATATAAAAAAGTACTGTATCCACAATTCAAAACACTGTAATTCCCATGTGTCAGCACACTCTAACTCATCCACACGACACCACGTCACAGGTTCAAATCTGATCCTCGCCCTCCATCAAAAAATTTCCAGAAAAAAGGGTATCCAACTAAATTTTTCTTTAAAAAATACACATAAAATTAGTTGGATTAGAGTTATATATATTTTCATTTTAAAAATATGCAAGGCTCAAAACCAACTTTCCCTTGAGTCTCAGAGTGTTGTCATGCTGCTGCTTTCTGGACATTGTTGCCGGCTGCATGAACCCTGGGCAGCTCAATGGAAACTCAAAGGCTGCAATGCAAAGGATCCAATCTCCGAGAACTCTCAGGCATATACAAAAATTAGAAGTTGAAATTTCCTCGATGTCTTTCAGAGCATTTAAAAGAATTAAAAGTTGTAGAGATTCCCGAAGGCCATCATAGAATTTAAAAAATTCTATTTTTGAAGTTTCCCCAATGTCTATCGGTGCGTAACTATAGATCGAAGTTAAGAAAAGCTTCGATGGCCTTGTACAAGTTCAAAAGATTAAAGTTAAGAAAAGCTTCAATGGCCTCGGACAAGTTCAAAAGATTGAAGGTTTCAAAAGCTTTGATGTCCTTGGACAAGTTCAAAAGATTGAAGTTAAGAAACGCTCCGATGGCCTCATACAAGTTCTAAAAATTGAAGTTAAGAAAGTTCCAATGGCCTTGGACAAGTTCAAAAGATCGAAGTTTGCAAAAGCTTCGATGGTCTTGGACAAGTTCAAAAGATCGAAGTTTGCAAAAAGCTCCAATGACCTTAGACAAGTTCAAAGGATTGAAGTTTGCAACAGCTTCGATGACCTTGGATGAGTTTGAAAGATCGAAGTTTGTAAAAATCTTGATGGTTTCGGGTGAATTTGAAAGATCAAACTTTGTAAAAGCCCAGAAAGCCAACAGTCGAAGAGGCTTGAAAGTAGCTTATGAAGGGGCCACATGATCAAAAGTTAAAAAAAGTATGGAGCAAATTTCTTATTTTCCTCATAACAGGAGCATAAGAACTTCGATGGAGTTGAAATTTTCGATGAACATTTGCAGTGATGTTATCTATGGAAGTGTTACTGAGGACTGGTGGCAAATTTGGCTCCAAAATTCTGGAAAATGACAATTAGTAGTTCTCAGAGAACATGATGGTGCTTCCTAGCAGCAACTCTGTTGATGTTAAAATTTGTACAGTGCAGAATATGAGCAGATATGAGAAAACCTGGTTGAGCATTCCAAAGGATTTAGAGCGAAGTTGAAGGAATAGGCCAAAATCCACTATTCTGGGAGACTTTTTGGCGATTTTAGAAATTGTAAATGGAGGAAAAGTGACCCAAGACATCAAATTTGGAAAACTTTTCCTGCTCAGCATTTGATCTCCTCAACTATTTGGACAACTTTGTCTTAGTGAAAATTTTCTAGTTTTGCACTTTTGAAAGATAGTTAACTTTTCGTCAAATTTTCTAAGATTGGAAAATGTGGAAAAAGTAAAAAGTTGACAATTCCAACTTGATGCAGAAAAGTGTTGGAGAATTAGATCACCCATATAAAGGTTGCAAAATGCTCACAATCATATGTGCTATTTGTGCTCGATATAAATGTTTTTCTTAGTGTTGTCAAACTTGGCTAAGACTCATGAGTTTGGTCGAGTCTTATCGAGTCATCACTGGGCCGAGTACTCACCTGACTCGCCTGGCAGACTCAACACTCGGCAGACTCGCCACTCAGCAGACTCGCCTTAGACTTGGCAGACTTGCCTTGGACTCGCCTTAGACTTGGCAGACTCGCCTTGGACTCACCTTAGACTTGGTAGACTCGCCTTAGACTTGATGGACTCAGCAGACTCACAACTTGTCAGACTCTTCTCAGATTTGACAGACTTGCCAGCTTTTTTTGTGCACAAAATTTATTGTATTTTGAGTTTTTTTCTAGTTGCGGAGTCTTTCCTGAGTTGTCGAGTCCCATGCCAGCCAAGTCTTTTTTGAGTCCAAGTTTGACAACTTTGGTTTTTCTAGTTCTCGCTCATATTTCTTCTACAGGTGTGGAGCAGTTGGTCTCCGACATTGAATGCACCAACAAAAAAAGTGTAGAAATTGGGCAAAAATGGTAACTTTAGAGAGTTGTAACTTTTTGTTCTTAACTCAAAATGCAGCATGGGTATAGTCATTGGAAAGAACTTTTAGAGGGAAATGTAATAGAAGGTTTAGGTTTTGAACAAGTGTTTCTATTTACTCTGAAATATTAGCAGAAAAGAGCCTTTGGGCTTGATTGGACAAGGTAATTGTCAATATGGAAGACCCCGAAAGTATCTTCAATTTGGGGAAACAAGTTTATGGTGATATAGGAGCATAACAAATGTGAAGATCATTAAGGAGGATTGCATATACTTCATAATGGTGCTTGTATAAGGGTGTGGAGGCACACTTGGATGGGAAAAAGCTTAACTGCTTAAAGTGCTTGTCAACTAGTAGATTGAAAAATTGGACCAAGGATGGTTAGGAGTACATGGAAAGTTGACATAACTCTTGATGAGCAAGGATATTCAAGCTAATGAGTGTTATTGCAATGTGGTTAACAAGATGGCCAAATAACACGAACGAAAATTCTTGATGTTTAGTGCAGATTTGATTTTAGGACCAATCATGAAGAGAGAAGGAACTTAGGGAATCAAGGCATTAATACGTGGCGGCTCAATTAGCATATGGTCTATGTATCAGCCTCTCATAATACATCTTCAATTCAAGTCATGGGGCATCCATGTTACATGTATTAACCAATAGATGATGTACGACACCATTATGAGTAATTACAAATGTGATTGGTGGCCAATGAAAGGAGTGTGATTTCAAGTCGATGGTCTGCCATGGTTCTAGGATATGAGAGTGGCCCCATGTTAGGACATGATGGGTCATACGGCTTCATTAATGTTATTTCATGAGCAATCACTAATGTGAAGGATGGCCGATGAAGTATGGTGGTTCACCCCCATCTATGTAATAACCGTACAAAACGTTAATATGGTGGATACTCTAGTGCATGAGGTAAGTGAAGGGGGCAACAAATTAAAGTATTGTGAATCATGATGTCACCTCCCCAAATTACTTTATATTCCATGGTATGTTTCATTAAAGTGGATGTGCTAGTGTACAAAGTAAATAAAAAGTGGCAGCCCCATCTTTGAAGTAATCCTTAGTTTACTGTTTTATATGGTTGCTTAGCACATATGTTTTCATCATGGTTCATGGGTGTGGCCCATTTAAACTAATCCTGCCACCACGTTTGTGCTAATGGTGAGGATTAGAAATAGTATCTCCTAGCAAACTCCATCATAATGAAAGGGGGCCAAGTAATAGACCTGCTATCATGAACTAGGATCACACCATGCTGCTTTTATCCACCAATGACATACTATAGCACCAAAGAGCATGCCACCATCAATGAACACCAAGGAGTATATCATCACTATCCATCACATGTGGTCATGAAGAAAACAACATGACCAAGACATCTAATCCACTGAATAA
>ML798710.1:165082-188183 GCA_009831015.1 Picea engelmannii | reverse complement strand
GACCAGAGGCTCGACCAGAATGTGCTGAGAAATCGACTATCCCGATCTGAGACAATGGTTTGTGGGATTCCAAAATGTACCTAGACTCGTTCAAATAAGAGCTTGGTAGTGGCCTTTGCTGTGATGCTCTTCTTGCAGGGAACCATAATCGCCATCTTAGAAAAGCGATCAACAACCACAAAAACACAGTCATTTCTCCACTTGGTGGACGGGAGGCCCGACATGTAGTCCATTGAGATTGATTCTTATGGCCTGTCAGGAGTAGGAAGAGGGGTGTACATGCCCTGTTTCTTAGTGGTCGGTTTGGCAATAGAGCAGGCAGTGCAGGACCTGATATACTTGTTGACCTCCTGTCGAAGTTTCGGCCAGTAGAAATGTTTCTGTAGCATCGCCATTGTCTTTTCGACATCGAAGTGTCCTGCCACCCGACTGCAGTGGGCTTCTCAGATCAACTTCGCTCGCTCACTTGATGGAACACATATATGGCCCAGACGACACAACAACCCATCCTGAAGATGGAAATTATCGACAACTGCGTTTGCACCCAACATTTGGTAGGTGGTGGCGAAGTTAGGGTCTGTCTCATAGAGTTGGGGCTATCCAGATGTCTCATGGCCGCAAGAGTCTAGCACCGTGACTGGCAGTCTGCTGAAGCAATCAACGACACTATTGGTGCTTCCTGTTTTATACTTGATGTTGAGGTGGAATTGCTGCAAGTATGTGGACCACTTTTGATGGCAGTCATTCTGCAATTTTCCTTGTGTCTGCATGAACTGTAGTGGCTTATGATCAGTGTGGATGACTGTCTCCTTCCCAAGAATGTAATGTCTCCACTGGCAGCATGCTTGCACAATGGAGTACAGTTCTTTGTGGTAAGTAGGGTACTTACGGACAATATCTGACAATGTCTCACTATGATAGGCCACGAGGTGGCTGTGCTGAGTGAGAACGACGCCCACAGCATAGTCTGAAGCATCCGTCTTGATCTCAAAGGGATGCTGCAGGTCTGGTAGTGAAAGTACTGGGGCTGAGCACAAGCGCTGCTTCAAATCATCAAATGCTTGTTGTTGGGGCTGGCCCCACGCAAATTTCTCCTTACCACCACCCCTGTTTATTTGGCTAAGGGCCCATGCAATATGGGAGAATCCCAACACGAACCTGCGGTAGAAATTGGCAAGGCTCAAGAAGCTTCGAAGCCAAGTGAGTGTTGTTGGGGCTGGCTAGTCACCAGATGACTTGGATCTTGGCTGGATCCACATGTACGCCATGCTGATCAATGATGTAGCCCAGGTAATGGATCCTGTACATGCTGAAGGAGCATTTTTCCAAGTTGGCGTATAGCTTGTGCTGCCGCAGGGTGTGCAAAACCTGTTGAATATGCTGCAAGTGTTCAGCCCAAGTCTTGCTGTAAATTAGAATGTCATCCAGATACACCACTACAAAAGTATTGGTGAATGGTCGCAGGATATCGTCCATCATCCTCATGAAAGTGGCTGGAGCATTTGTCAAACCAAAGGGCATGACCAACCATTCAAAAAGGCCTTCCTTTGACTTGAAGGCGGTTTCCATACATCTGTCTGTTCTATCGGGACCTGGTGGTAGCCAGACTTCAGATCAATCTTACTGAAGTATTTGGCCCCCGTGAGTTGATCAAGGAGGTCATTGATTCGGGGAATTGGGTATTGGTTTCTGACTGTAATTTTATTCAGAGCCCGGTAATCAATACAGAGTCGCCAGGTTCCATCTTTCTTCTGTACTAGCACGATTGGGCTTCCGCAAGGTGATGTGCTGGGGCGGATGTGCCCCTTATGGAGCAGTTCTTGGATCTGTCACTTGATCTCCTCATTCTCTAACAAAGAACGACGATAGACTGGCCCATTGGGCAGCGGTGCACCGGGGGTCAGATCGATGGGGTGCTTGACCTGGCAGTGCAGAGGTACCCCTGTAGGTGAGGAGAAGATATCCGAGTATTCTTCCACGACCTTATCTACTTGCTTCTGCTGTGTGGAGAGGTCGGCCGCAGAGACCCTGGATGTGGCTGTGATCTTTCGCTTATTTTGAGAGCGAATCACGAAGAAGACAAACTTCCTCGTCTGAGAGATGACCTTCTTGCATTGCTTAGCAAAGATCAAGGAAATAACACTAGGTGGGACTGCCTCGGGTATCCTGTACAGTTTCCTGTTCAAAGTAATAATAAGACTACGAGTCCTAGACTCATATACAACATGACGTTTCCATAAATAAGGTTGGCCCAAAAGAACATCACAAACTTCGAGAGGAGCAACATCACACAATACTTAGTCTTTGAAGGGCTTGATGCCGTACGACAGTCGACATTGTTGGCTGACGCGGAGATTGCTTCCTTGGCGGAGCCATCCAATGGTGTAGGGTTGTGGGTGCGACGTTGTTGGCAGGGACAGCCGCTTGATGACCTTTGTTGAGATGAGGTTTTTCTGGCTACCGCTATCAACGATGAAGTGCAACGAGGTGCCTTTTACCCACATCTGTGAATGGAAGAGGCGCTCACCTTCTTCTGGCTTGTCTGGTTCACCAGGCTGGAGCTTGGTGGTAGCAACGGTGGCACTGGGTTCCGCGTCAATGATCTGTCTTCCTCTTTCTGGTTCTGGCTCAGAGTCAGAATCTGCATCTGATTCAAAGGCTTTCACTTTGGCCACCCGTGACTGCTTTGAGCGGCAGTCAGCAGTGTTATGCTAAGGGCTCTTATGGAAGTCGCACCACTTCCCGGTATCTTTCTTTGTCTTTCCGGTGTCCTTCTTTGCTTGCGGCTTGGACTGGTTTTCCTGATACTGTCCATCTTTGCTCTATCCTTTGTTCGGTGGGTTGGGGCCGCCCTTTCCTGGCTTTTGTTGTGAGGGGTTCCCAGACCCAAATTGCTGCGTCTTTTGTTTGAGCTTCTGCTTGATTTTGACGGCATATCGGTAGATCGCGCCCAAGGATGAGATGTCCAGAAATTCCATTTTGGTATGGATGTATCTATGCAGAGCACTGCGATACTTGAGCACCAAATGTCGCTCTGAATCTTTGATACCCAACTTGGTGCGCAAGGTATGGAAGATATTTGTGAAATCTGACACTGTTTGGTCTCTTTCTTGCTGCAGTGTGGTCCATTTGGTATACAGGTCATCATAACTTCTGACAGGGTAGTATTGCTCCTTAATAACATCCCTGAAGGATTCCCAGGTGGCCGTGACTGAAAACAATGAGGTTTCCTCTGTTTCCTTTTGCTCACAAAAAGTTTCCCACCAACCTTTGACATGGGGAACGACTTTGAGGAGCGCAAAAGTAATCTTTTCTCTATTCGAAAAGTTATGGACGGAAAAATACCCTTCTAGTAGATTCAACCACTTGTCTACAACATCTGCGTCTATCTGACCTTCAAATATAGGAATATCGAAGTTTATTTATACCTTGAAGGGGGCGGCGCCTCCGTTCGAAGAAGATGCGTCGCCTGTTGGTAGCCGCCGAAGGATTTGCGCGAAACTATCCATCATCTCGTTCCTCTGTTGCGTGAGGGCTTCCTCAATCAACAGTTTGAAAGGATCTCCTGTCTTGTCATCTTTCTTTTCTCCTGCCATGGGAGGTCGCTTGGGCGTGCGAGAGATTCTGTCCTCGAGAAATAAGCTCGAGACCCAACTCTTTGTACTCCGACCTCGTTGGGGACATGCATTAAGACGACAAGGAGTAGACCGCTCTGATACCACTAATCCGGATTTTATGAGCAGAACGAAATGAATACAGATTATTAACAGGTGCTTAACACAAAATAACAAAGATACAGTAAAACTGGTTTTCTATTCATTAACGAAATAAGTTGAAACTGTAAAATGCAGCGGAAACAAGCTTGCTGGAATGGTGGCGGCTTATCTCTGAGAAGAGATGTGATGGCAGCGCGCATTCGCAAGAAGAAGGTTACAATGAAGCTCTGAAGTCCTTTTTACAATAAGCAAGAATGCCCAAAACCCTAGACATCCAAAAACCTAACCTTAGGAGATGAAGCACCAAAAGTCATGTGGGTCCTGTTTGGGTAAGTTAGTGCATCAACTTCCTGGGGTCGTAACTTTTGCATATGATCTCCGTTTTAGGCATGTGATAGCCCGTTGGAAAGGTATCGTCGAGGAGATTCATTTTGGGGGCTCAATCATGCCTTCGGCTGTCATTGAGGAGCTCGATCTCGAAAAACCTTCATTTAGGCCCTCAAAATGGCCCTAGAAGTTAAAATTGCTAAAAATAGTAAATTGCCAAAATTGTCAGAAAACTGTTTTGAGCCAGTTGGAAAAGGTGGGTGGCCACCGATATCCATCTGGATCAAAAACATCATAGGGTGTTTTTAGATTCATGATTCATCAAGATCAATTCTCTTTGTTGACCTCTCTTCTTCGAGAAGTCTTTTTCACATTCATGTAGCTTCAATTGCAATTCTTTTACACGAGCCACGTGATCCTCAATTCTGTTAAAAGAGAAGGGTTCAAGAGAGATCAACTCTTTCTCAAGTTGCATAACTTGACTTCCATCAATCTTGTCAAACGACTCCAATTTGTTCCAAACTTCCTTAGGGCAGTGAACCTCACTGGTATGAAACTATATTTCCCTTAGCATCATCCTTCTTTCTATTAACCATGAACTTCTCGTGTTCATCTTTAGGGTTTGGAACAAAGTTTTTGTAAACTGCCACAATGCTTTGGTCTTCAACGAAGTTTCCATTCTTGCCCCACCATGCCATAACTGTGCCCATTGAGCACTATAGGCTCTTGCTTTGAACCCATATCACTTATGCAAATCTTGATTCAAAGATCTGCACAAATAATTCGATTCATCCATAAATCAAACTTCTTAGCAATGCATATGCCATCCATATTCTTCCTGTGATGTGATAGCCTCTAAAAATGCCTTGCAACAACAATAGCAAGCTAAGATATTCAAACCCTAAGCTTTGATACCATGTCATAAATCATAGGTGCATTGCAAGTAGATCCAAGCTAGGATTTTATGGTGTCTAAGGACAATGTTATAACAATGAAGCACAACTTACAACATATATTCATCACAATTTATCATCACACTTGCTACATGAGCTCATTTATTTATACTTGAGTATCTAGCCAATTTCCCACAAATCGGAGTTGATTTGGTCAAACTTGATTACTCAAGGTGGTTCGAAACATTTGAGTAGGTCCATGTTTCCTATGCCTAGTATGCTCTAGTTTAATGGCAGTAATCCTTGCACTAGTTACAATGTGCACTCCCCAACAACATGCCCACTTGAACACAAACAAAATATTCATGCGCTGACCACATCGTGTACTAATCTAGCTTACGTTGGGTTTAAACATTCATACATTTCCAGACAATAAAAGGATCCTGAGAAGGTTTGGATCCGGATCCAATTTGTGGAAACATGGATCTTGGATCGTCCATAATTAGATCTGATAATATTGCAATAGGGACTTCTGAAACCTTTTTTTATCATGTTATCACCTTTAGGAGGCATTTGCGGCACAAACAAAATAATTGACCTTTGGATGGCAAAGTGATGCAGGAGCAATCGGTTGTGCCTCAATTTTCATTTCCTTACACCCAAATGATCTTGGCTAAATGTTGTTTTGGACATCGATGGATCCTCAACCATCAAATCTACGGCCTCTCATCCATAGACCTACATCATGTTGCAGGGGTCAACATGTGAAAACCCCGACTGAATCTACATTGCTTGATTAATCACCATCCAATGTTCATCCTTCATTGGTAGGGTTTTGGAAATTTGCAAGCAGCCTCTTCGCATTTTACCGCGAGGCCTTGCAGGTTGTTAGATTAGACATCACAACGAACGAATGTAATCCCATCATGGGTCTTCTATCATAGTTGATCCCACTGTGATGGGGCCTTGTTAGCACAAATTTCCGCACTTAAACAAAATTGAATAATTCTGTAGATCAACAATCCGAAATATGCGTAACTTTTAGGAGAAACAACCGAATGTGTCACTAGCAAAACTCCTCTCTTTTTGGGTTGGTGCTTGCCAGCTTCAAAGGGGTGTCCCTAGACTTGCATGTGCTTCCTTCCCTGTAGATTTGCAAAACAAACACGCAAAAATAACATGTAAAAGTTTCCTTTGGCTAGTGACCAAGCTGCCAAAGGGTTTTGAGAAGTGATTTTAAATATTAATGGTGGAATTTCCTTCAAAGTTAGCTTCAAAAGTAATGGAAAGAAAAGGGATTGAAAGCGCTAATAAGTGGTAGATTTTACCCAAATAAAAGGTTGAAAACTTCTAAAGCATTGCACAAAAACCC
This sequence comes from Picea engelmannii, assembly GCA_009831015.1. Classification (NCBI taxonomy): domain Eukaryota; kingdom Viridiplantae; phylum Streptophyta; class Pinopsida; order Pinales; family Pinaceae; genus Picea; species Picea engelmannii. The sequence goes on along the minus strand of ML798710.1, from coordinate 181,875 downwards.
ATCAAGATACCAACAAATCCCAAGAGCCAGATACGAGCATAACAAAGTTTTAATTCTGCATAAACTAAAAGGATGATTGTGCCAAAGAGACAATTACAAAACCGGTACAATGATGTTTCCTACACAAGAATGTAGAAGCTAGAAGAGAGACAGGAGAGAACGTGAGAGAGTATGCTGCTGTTGAAGAATATTCAACCTTGAGACGAAAAATAATCTCTGCTTATAATGATTTCCTTCCCTTATGCGCATTAGTGAGAAGGAGGTCGAACTATGCATGCAAGTGATGCAAATTGATGGTTTGAGTTGAGTGAACTTGCCATCCAATTGTCATCAAGTGGAGGTATGCATTGATCCAAGTGAAGTGAACCTTGTTAATCTGGAGAAGAGTAGAGTGAAGTGTCCAAGCGCCCTGAGTTTAATTGGAGAGTGGTTGAGTTGTCACAAGATGAAAAGTCCATGCATGTAGTTTGAGTGAAGTAAAGCTAGAGGAAGAGTGTCAATGTGCATTAGTTCAATTAGGAGTCTAACTTAGTTAAGTAGCCATGAACTAGAGAGAAATCCATGTGCCTTAGATGACGTGGAGACCTTGTGGAGTGGGATTATCCATGCACATTGATGACTAGAGGAAAGGTGGAGTGAAGTAAGGGCGAAGTGAAGAAAGGGAATCATGTGCATGGGTGAGTAGAGATGCTTGGAGTTAAGTGACAACGGACTTAAGACGGAAAGTCAATGTGCATTAGTCTTCTTTAGATGAGCTTTGAGTTGAACTAAAGCTAGACTCAGATGAGGAGGAAAGACGCTTTAGTTAAGTGAAGATACTTCGAGATAAACTGAGATGAAGTGAGAGAAGACCATGCACACTAGTGGTGTGGAGATGAACTACAAGCAAACTAACGAGAAGCACTCCCGACTTTAGTTAACTAAGGAGGATACCTCAGTTATTTAATACAAACATCCAATTGACTCACTCTAGTGCCACCTCACTGCCTTATCCATGCAAATGACTTAGTTGTCTTCAGTTTGACCAAGTCATACGCTCTGATGACTCAAGAGCACCTCCAGTGAACTCATGCGCTTTGCCACATCATTGCTGACTCATGTAGGTGTCTAGATCCTGCCACTTGTCCATCTCAGAAGCTGCCACATGACATTACCAGAAGCTGCCACGTGTCCTCGCTTAAGATTGCCACATGTCACCTTGCTATACATAGACATGCCCAGAATAGCAATCCCCCCCAAAATAGGAAAAAGTTGAAAACGTCCAGAACGGCTAGGGGAACCCTACTAAATATAGCATGCCTAAAAATAGGCACTATTAAAAATAGAAAATCCTTCGCAAAAATAGGCACTATTAAAAATAGAAAATCCTTCGCAAAAATAGGCACTATTAAAAATAGAAAATCCTTCGCAAAAATAGGCACTATTAAAAATAGAAAATCCTTTGCAAAAATAGGCACTATTAAAAATAGAAAATCCTTCGCATGTCTACAAGATCATACTCATCCGACTCGATTTTTAGTGAGGAATCCAAATATACAATCAAAACCGACATGTAACCCATGCTAAAAATAGACATGTCTTGCATGTCGTCCAAAAGGGGCTCATCAGACTCAAAATCTTGCAAGGATCCCAAATATATCATCATCTCTGACATGCATGCCTTGAAACCCCGTCACCTAAAATATAGGAGTACTGCTAAAAATAACGACTCTATCCAATCTAATGAAAACCCATGAAAGATTTGTCTCTACATCAGGAACACATCACTGAACTAATCCTATACTTGAAATCAATGGGAGCCAACCCTGGCTCAAGAAAAACTATCTCTGGAAATACCGTTTGAATACCAGCGTAATGGAATGTGCTGGCTATTAACCCTCCAGTTTGCAAAGGAGCACATCTGGGGGTTAACAATGGCGACTTAAGGGGACAATGTCCTCCTGTGGGATGTCAAGAATCTCAAAATCTTTGCACCTGTATCTACAAATGATAAATGATAACTTGTGTAACATAATCTGCAAATTATCGTACCCGTCTTGTGGGCCATGGAGTCAAAAAGAATATGCATGGTGCCTCTATTGATCAAATAAAAGGAGGTTTACCCATAAATGCCCATCCATAACTGCTACCTGCCACCCAATTATCATGTACACTTTCCCAGTGGAAAATGTGCTAATGTCGACACGTGGGAGAAAGTACCTAGTCATATGTCCATGTTGTAAACACTTGCTAGGCACGAAGGAACCCACCAATAAGGTTAATGGTCCCTAAGGTATGAGCACATCCTATCAATGTGAAAGATGTGTTGGTGTTGAACATTGTCAAGGATCATTCGATCAAGGCCCAATGATGATCAATGTTGTCAAATACGAGATGACTGCTAATGAGGCTAGCGGCCACCAAGTTGCTCAACTTTTGGATCACCCCCGAGATGATGTGTCGTAGTCTATGAGGGATGACTTGCTAAGAGAAAAATAAATGATGAAATTCCTTCCCTCGGTGCGAAGTAGTCAACAAGAAGTATAAAGAAAGTATGGCATCATATCCCCATTGTTGGATGAGGGGGACGACTAACTCATATCAGTTGACTCAATGAATGCCAACGAAGAGACAAACCATAAGATGACTCAAGACTCCCTTATTGTCTCTTCCACCCTACCCATCCTGATAGACTCAATGCGCTGGAAACGACACAAACAAGACTCCCATCCAGACTCAACCTAATATGAACTGAGGAAAGACCGAGCAAGCAACTAGCAATAACATTCAGAGTTGATCCAAGACTAAAAATGGACAGCAATATTATTAATTCAATGTGAGCTAAAATTGCAAACAAACCAGCCACGTAAGGGGCACTTATGACGCAAGTAAATTAAACCAAATGCTGATATAAACAAGGAAAAGTCAGCAGACTATCATTTAGGACTGATAAGTAAATAAAATAAAGGAAAAACTGCAAGGTAAAGGACCTAACTTGCTATCCATAAGTACAAAAATCAGCAAAACTAAAACCTGAAAATCGTCGAAATAAAAAATCAGCAAATAGAAACTACTAGCCAAGACCCAAAAATTTGCCTCAAACTCTTTTTTCCTTTTTTTTGTTATTGGAAATGATATTTCAAACGCTGCCCATTGATGGGCAACCCCTTGTGATCTCCATCCAAGTTGGCCAACTGAAAAGTGTTGGGCCCCACAGCTGTATCAATGCAGTAAGGACCCAACCAAAGATTGTTGAACTTGCCATGGTCGCTTGGTTTTTTGTTCCTTTTGTCCCATAGCAGTAGTACATCTCCCACCTAGAAGGACTTCCCCTTGGCTTTGCATTCAAACACCCTCTTGACCTAAGCTTGATATTCTGTGAACCGGGTGAATGCTGTTAGAAATAATAGGTGTGCTCGTTTCACCGTAGACAATATCTCAATATTGTCAGCCAACCATAGGCACAAATACAAATGCCACCTCCGAGCACCTTAACCTTGACAGACAAAATAATTTCGGAAGCAAACCCTAGAACCAATAGCCAACCAAGGTAGCATACCTCTCTCTAGAGCTAGCGTACCAAGCAGAGAGTCCAAACCATAACCAAGCAGAAAGGCCAACCATAACCAAAAGACCAAGTCATCACTGCTGCAGCTGCAACTCTCCTCCAGTCACGCGCACTACTTGTCCTTATGCAGTTGTGAGAATGAGTGTGACAATTGAGCTCTAGCGCCCTCTTATTTATAGTCTTCCAAGTGACCTAACTGGGCCGAATTCTACTTCTTGGAGGACAATAATTTAATATAAATTATTATCTTGAGCTGACTTGTCTTCTAAGGTTACTTCCTAACCTTCGAGGGTTTCTCTTGCTTCCCGGAATATTCTAGACTCGTCAAAGGTTATGTTGAAATATTGTAACTACAAAGAGTATTCTACTTATTATTGAGTTATTATTCATTAGATCAATCCCCTTTTGTGGATTGATCATGTCGAGCATTGTAATTGACCAAATCCCCTTTTGTGGATTGGTCAAACCCTAAATATATAGTGCAAATTGAGAAGTCGGCCCCCAGGCTAATTAAAGTGGTTTTAACTACTAAGAAGACAAGTCGACCCTGCCCAATGAAGAGACACCTTTCCAACACCTGCCAGTTTGTATAAATAAAGGAAGCCAGTGTCTCATTTGTTCACTCACTCATTCGCTCACCCAGTGCACAAGTTTGGTAGCTGCAGTTGGGAGAAGAAGGAAGAGAGAGGTGCATTGCTCAGTGTTGGATATTCTCTAGTGTTTTGGTTTATTGTCTTGGCATTGTATTGGCTATCTATATTAAGGAAGTTTTGTTGGTTTTTCTCCCCCATGAGGGTTTCCCAGGATAAATGCTGTGTATCTTGTGATTGTGTTTCTCTCAATGATCCTACCTATGCTATGGTTATCTAGTAAATTGAAAAGAAACCTAATAATAGCTCAAAACTTAACAGGTTACACGTAGAGGTTAATACCTCCCGCAACTACCATAATATCAACACTCCCTCCTAGCTAGGGAGGTATTAAAGGCCATGGTCTTGAGCACAAACAAACCATTCAATCGTAGCACCATCATAGCCACACAGGCTATCTCATGATCAAATCACGAGCACCATCATTACTATCCAACTAGATAGTCTCCATGGCAATCATAACAATGCCATCCAATAGAGCACAACTGTGTCTATTCATAGTAGTATACAACTACTATCCAGTGGTACACAACCACTCCTAGCAGCACACTGCTACTAACCAGTGACACATAGTCACTACCAGTGGATCACATCCACCATAGTATCATACAACTAATGTCCAGAGACATCATATCATCTGATATCAACCTGCATAACAATATCATGATACAAACTATGTCATTTGGGCCATTCTTCCACTCACATCTGTGAGATCTGGAAGAACATCTGCCCTCGGAAAGTTAAACATTAGCCATGTGCTATCCGTACTATTCTTTTCAAGCATAAAAGAATAACTGTCCTTGATTTCTGAACCTGGACCATTCACTTAACTGGGCCATTCTTTTGGCACTAATAACAGTGCAACCTGGAGAGAATGAGTCTGCCCTAGGGAATGGCTGTCCCTGATTGCTGAACTTGGACCATTCACCTAACTTGGCCATTCTTCTGACACTAATCACAGTGCAACCTGGAGAGAAAGAGTCTGCCCTAGGGAATGACTGTCTGGACCATTTCCTATGGAAATCGCTGTCTTGCACCAACCTTCTTTAACGGTCCATTCTTCAAAATTGCTCACAACTGTGAACTTTGAAAGAATGACTGCTCGGAGAGGCGGACCATTATGCTTGACCACTACTTAGAGTGACTGCCAAGAAGAATGACTGTCCTAGACCATTCCCCCACACTGGCCACAAGGGGAATCACTGTATATGGTACATCAACAATCTATTAGACCATTTTCATTATGAAAATGATTGTCCGATCTGGAAAATGACTACCCATAAATCAATAACATATCAGTTCTCCCTCCCAACACGGGGAGCCATCTCTTCCCTTTCAACTGATAAGGGAGTTATCTCCATGAGCCCCATCTTGTCCCTTAAGTACGCAAACTTTATTCTGGAAAGAGGCTTTGTCAAAATATCTGCTATTTGCTCGTCTGTGGAGATATAATGGAGAACCACTTCCCTCTGGACTTTATCATGGAGAAAATAATACTTGATCTTAATGTGCTTCGACCTGTCATGGAACACCGGGTTCTCTCAAAGCTTCACACAACTCTGATTATCTCAATATATCACGGTTGAATCCAGCACCTGATCAAAAAGTCCAGAAACCGGCTTATGGAGCCACATTGCTTTCGTACAAGCATCACAAGTTGCAATATACTCTGCTTCTGCAGTGCTGAGTGCAACAGACTTATGTTTCCTGCTAGCCCATGATATTGTGGCAAAGCTCACACTGAAACATATCCAAGAAGTACTTCTTTTGTTATCTGCACTCCCTGCCCAATCTGAATCGATAAATCCATGCAGCTGTATATCATAACTGAAACATCGCACGAAGACATTTCAAGGCATGCTTTGCAACTATTCAATTTTCAAGGCTGGGTTCCACGTGGAACTATTTTCACAGCAAAGCAAATATCCGACTGAGTATTCTCCAAATATATTAACGAGCCATTCAATTGTCGATACAGGGATGGGTCTACTGGATCAAAGTCTCTCTCAACTTCTTCAGATCTGTCATCATGGGAGTTTGCTATGGATTTGCAATCCATCATCCCGAACTACGGAATAACCATTCCGATGCACTTCCTCTGTCATAGGAAGTTTTTTACCACGCTTCTGCTGTACATGAGATGCTCTGCATCAAGTTGCTTGAATCCATACATGGGTCTTCCATTTGCATACATGGGTCTCTTTCTGGTATACCTCAAAACCTTGAGGTTGCTCTACATACGCTTCTTCCTCAATTTCTCTATTGGGAAGAATAGTCTTTTACATCCAACTAATGTAAACTCTAATCCATGGATACTGCAAGAGATATAATGGCTCAGATAGAGGTATATCTGGTTTACTAGAACAAGCTGTCATCATAGTCTTATCCCTCCTTCTGTGAGAACCCTCTAGTTTCGAATCTCGCCTTGTATCTATCAATGCTTCCATTTATAAGTCTTTTTCACAATTTCTCACATACATTATTCTTCATCACAACTTCCTTCAATTCCTTCTGCTAGACTGCTTCTAGTGGGTTCAAACCATGCTGGTAGTCTTATGATTCTTGGTATGATAACTGGTTCAATTGATTGTTCTTGCTTTTCTTTCTTTCTTAGAATCTTTATGTTCTTCCTCATGTTCCTCTTCAACTTTGGGGTCCATAGAGTCTTCTCTAGATTCCATGCCCTTCCTTCTTCAAGATTCCAACTTCTTCCTTTTGTCATAGGAATGTAGATGGACAACCAAGGATACTCAAAGCTTCTTTTCGAAGAAGACTTCTTCTAGAGTCAAACTGAACACGTGCTGCTTATCATCACTGCTACTTCCAATGAAGATCATGGACATATACTTCATAATTTTCACGGATTCTTCAATGGATCATATCATTGTGGATTAGCTTGCTCCTAATCCCGACTTCATGCCTGAATGAACAATATGCATTCTCTTCTTTAGGAATTCTGCAATCAACTCCCTCCATCTGAGAGAGTCCATGCTTTTGTCTGCATCCTTCTTGCTTTTTGTAAAGTTTCACAAGTCTATTCTAGTTTCCTCTTGATTATAGACTTCTTTCTGGTCTGACTCCTTTCGGGTCTCTTTAAGTTTGATTCTGATTGCGACAATTGTTACTTATATACTATTTTAATGGCTTCCACAGGGATTGCCACCAAAAGTTGTCAACTTACTTCATCCTTTTTCAAATACATTACTAGTAGTCATCGTAATGGCAATCCTTATCTTGTTCTTCTTCCATGTTGCTTCATTGACACTGATCATCTTATCTTTCAAAAAATAGATACACATGATATGTATAGGAACTATGTAAACATGGTATGTACAAGGACTATGTTACAGAAGAATATTGTTACCTTGATTAGAAGAAAAAGTTTGCTTCATCCTGCTTGACTTTCTTTGAGGGTTCCTTTTCTTTGGCAACTGTTGCTATGTGTGTTTCCTTCCTTTTCTTTAACTCAAGACGCTGGTTCCTGTAGTGATCATGTTTTCGACAGTTGAAGCATTGTATTTTTGACATATCCTTTTCTTGATTTGGTTTCTTTCTTGACCCAAAGTTCTTCTTATTCTTGGATTTCTTGAACTTTGTTGCGTAGGCTTGATCATCATCTTTCTTTTGGGATTTCTCTTTTGCGTTAATCCTTGATTCTTCTTGTGCACAAGTCCAAAGTTCTTCAAATGTGGGATACTCCGTTCTTGTGTTCATGCTTGCGACAAATGCATCCCATGTCTTGGGAAGACCATTAAGTACGATATTTACTAGTTCCTTTTCTAAAATGATTTCCTCAATAGCTTGTAGTTGATCTCTTAACTGAGAGATTCTTACAAAGTATGATGTTATGGTGTCATCATCATTCATCTTCAGGTCACAGAGCTCATTTTTGAGACTCGTTACTTGTCCAATATTTCTGACTGAGAAGAGGTTAGTTAGAGCATCATACATCTTCTTGGATGAGCCAAGATGAGAAATGCAGGGTATCAAATGCTCCTTTATAGAGTCCACTATGATACTCATAACGTTGATGTCATTGTCCTTGAACTTCTCCATAACTGCAATGTTCTGAGGTTCCTTCTCTTTTCTTGCTTCAAACTATGGTTCCATTATCTTGCCTTTCACGATATCCAACACTTTGTTCTTGGCAAGGATGAGGTCAATCCTTGTCTTCCATGCTCTAAAGTTAGAAGCCCCTTCTAACTTGTTTTCTGACTTCATAGTGTAAGTCATGATTGCTTTGACTTTGACTGGGTCAACCTTTGACTTTGACCAAAAACGCAATCTTGATGCCTTGGCTTGCTGAGAGTATTAGGAGGTGTGCTAGGCTAGGGCGTACTAGGTTATCCAGGAATTAGGTCAAGCGCTTCACTTAAGGTGCCTCAACAAGAGGGTTAGGGTTTTGTTGCTACAACAAAACTCTGACTACAACTGCAACTGAGCAAATCCTCCCAATCTACCTTCCAGTGGTTAAACTGTCCGAAGATAATGTGGGCCCATAACCTGTTAGAAATAATAGGTGTGCTCGTTTCATCGTAGACAATATCTCAATATTGTCACCCAACCATAGGCACAAATGCCACCCCCGAGCACCTTAACCTTGAAAGACATAATAATTTCGGAAGCAAACCCTAGAACCAATAGTCCAGCAAGGTAGCGTACCTCTCTCTAGAGCTAGTGTACCTAGCAGAAAGTCCAAACCATAACCATGCAGAAAGTCCAACCATAACCAAAAGACCAAGTCACCACTGCTGCAGCTGCAACTCTCCTTCAGTCATGCACACTACTTGTCCTTATGCAGTTGTGAGAATGAGTGTGACAAATGAGCTCTAGTGCCCTCTTATTTATAGTCTTCCCAGTGACCTAACTGGGTTGACTTCTACTTCTTGGAGGATAATAATTTAATATAAATTACTGTCTTGAGCCGACTTGTCTTCTAAAGTTACTTCCTAACCTTCTAGGGTTTCTCTTGCTTCTCGGAATATTCTAGACTCGTCAAAGGTTACACGTAGAGGTTAATACCTCCCGCAACTATCATAATATCAACAAATGCCACCTGTTTGTCTTTCTCTAATTGCACCAACTTGTCAATGTGATGTTGTCAAGCCTCTTGGTTGGTGGTGAAGTGTCCCAAAAATTTATATATTGGTAGTCTCAAACTAACCGAAAGAACCACGTCCAATTCGTAAACCAACTGAAACAAACTCTTGCTAGTAGCACGCTTCTTAGGGATCCTATCAACCCACAACACATATTTGAGATAGTTGTTCCAAGTATGTTTGTTATCACCAACTTTTTTTGATGATCTGAATCAGATTTTTGTTGCTCGATTCAGCCAACCCATTGCCATGCGGATAATAATTGGCTGCATGAGCCAATATAACGCTGTATAGAGAGCAAAGGAGACTAACTCAATGGATCGAAAGGCACTGGCATTATCCGTGTTAATCTTTTTTGGGGCGCCAAACCTGGTAATGATATTTCCCTCTAAGAATTTGACAATATTAGCATTGGACGAACTCTTCAATGGAACCTCCTCACCCATCTGGTGGATTAACCTGTGGCAACCAAAATCTAGTTGTGATCATTGCAGGAACTCTGTGAAAACTGTCCAATAAAATCTAACCCCCATTGCTAGAAGGGGGCCTACACTATGATTGGGTCCAAGGGCAAAGCAGGGAGCTTCTGCTTCCCCTCAAACCTATGACAAGTCTCAGAAGTTCGTACAAAGGCATGCACGTCTGCAAATAAGGTAGGCCAGTACTATCCGACACACATAATATTGTGTGTTGTGGTCTAAGCTGAGAAATGACCACCACACACTCCTGAGTGAAAATCATGCACAATATCTCTAGACTGTTAAAATTAATGCAACTGCAAGAGCCATTCTCCGGGAGGATGGCAAAGACCCTAGTTGTGATCTAGATCTAGGGTGCTCAGTGCACTCCCGGGGTTCTTGGTTTGGGACCAAGTAGTTAGAGCCATGGCAAAAGACCCTAGTTGTGATCTAGATCTAGGGCGCTCAGTGTACTCCCGGGGTTCTTGGTTTGGGACCAAGTAGTTAGAGCCATGGCAAAAGACCCTAGTTGCCCCCCCAGTGTATTTCTGGGGTTCTTGGTCGGGGACCAAGCAATTTGATGACATAAGCCCCTAGATGTGTTCTAGGGCCCCTAGATGTGTTCTGGGGTATCCTGGTCTGGGACCAGGCAAATTCTTGTCTAGTACCAAGCCGATATGATGTGTGACCTTCTTCTCTCCTAGGATGGTCTATGTGACCTAGGAGCAGTTTAGAAGAAAGGCATGATCACATCGTAAGCTTTCCATGTATGCAGTGATGATGAAAAGCTCCTAATATGTTTTATAAGACTTATGTGGTCTATATACCGTAAGTGGACGTTGGTGCTTACCCTTGATGTAATGTTGTCTTGCTACTTTTATGTGTTAAGTCGACTCTCCTTTTATGTGTTAAGTTGGCCCCCTTTTATGTTTTAAGTCAGCCCCCTTTTATGTTTTAAGTCGGCCCTCCTTTTTCATGTCGACTCATTATATTTATACTTTATATATATTATTTATTGTAATATGTAAAGTTGGCCTAGTCAAAATAAGTCAGGTCGGCCCTAGTGGTTTTGAGGTCACGTTTAGTATTTATATGAGGGGATAGTGCCTCATTTGGACATATCTCTGCTCTGAGTTTTTCGCCCTACTATTTGATATTTCGACCTCCTGTTTTGAGTTTTTTCAGCCTGCTGATTTGAGGGTTTGCTGTCTAAGTTTTTCGCCCTACTGCCAGAGATTTCGGCTTGTTGATTTGAGGGTTTGCTGTATAAGTTTTTCGCCCTACTGCCTGAGGTTTCGGCCTGCTGTTCTAAGGGTTTCTGTCTTGAGTTTTCAGCCTGCAGCCTGAGGTTTTGGCTTGCTGTTCTAAGGGTTTGTGTCCTGAGTTTTCAGCCTGCAGCCTGAGGTTTCGACCTGTTGTTCTAAGGGTTTCTGTCCTGAATTTTCGGCCTGCAGCCTGAGGTTTCGACCTTATGTTCTAAGGGTTTCTGTCCTAAGTTTTCAACCTGCAGCCTGAGGTTTCGGCCTAGGGTTTCTGCCTGCTGTTCTGAGGTTTTCAGCCTGAAGTTTCAGGCCTCATGTCTGAGGTTTTCGTCCTGCTGTTCTGAGGACGATTTTTGGGCATTTCAACTGGCTCTTATTCTAAGGCATAAACCCTGTGGATGTTGGGCATCTTAAGAGGGTTTGTTGATGTTTTGATTGGTTCTTGAGCCTGCTGTAGCTGTCCTTTTCCTACAATGTTTTTCCAGTCATCCATGCAGTCCTCTTTGGCATGATCACAGTCCCATAAAGAGATTTCCCTAAGGGTTTGATCAATGAATTAGGAGTGCATTTCTGAGCATACACCAGAGGAAGGCAACTTCAACAAATCTGGTACTATTGTTCTTGTTTTAGCTTTCTGCAGTTTGGTTTTACTTCTACAACTGTGTTAATAGTTGGTTTTACTTCTGCAAATTTAACACAAAGCCAACAGTGTATGCTATTCATACACTGCTGGTTTTGTGTTAAATTTGCTAGCTATCTGGTTCATTTATTATTGCTGGGTTATGCATGCTTACTTATGCTTTGCTGGTCATGAATTTCTTGTAGATAAAATTTTGAAAAGTATATTTTTTATTTTCTAAGCTAACCTACTATTTAGCGCTTAATTTCTAACATAGACTTATCAAAGTCCATAGAATGCAAGATAATGCCATTGAGATTTCTCCATCCTAGACCACCCTGCACAAAACAATACTTCGCAGCCCAAAGCTGTAGAGATTGCCTCTACGTCTTATTAAGGTTAGAGAGACAAGATAAATTCTTCAGATAAAATATGATATCTGAATACCAATCACAATGCTCCAATGAAGACGAGAAAGAGTTTACATGTTCCTCTACCTGTATGTCTTGTATTGCGTCCAAACTGCTCTTGGCCATCATTTTCGCTAGTCCTTGGCCCCTGATTAGTTTGGTAGGCTTGATTTCCAGATCACACTCTTGGATTTTGGTAATTCACCTCTCTTTCGTTCCAATGCATTCTTTCTGTACCAAGATATCTTTAACCATTGGGTGTGGGACATAAGCAATCACTCTAGTGTTCCAAATGTATTCTCAGAAATGACCCAAAGCTTTCACTAGTGCATTAGCCTGCTTTTCCATTAATTCATAGTTCAACTTGGATCCTTGGAAAGCCTTTCTCATAAACACTATTGATTGCTCCATACCTTCATTATTCTTCTGCAAAAGAACCACAACTATGGTGAAGTTAGAGGCAAATGAAAATCACTGAAGGATCTTACCATAATCGGGGCTAGCAAGCTCTAGAGATTGACACAAGGCCTGTTTGATATCCACGAATGCTCTCTTGGCTTCATCATTCCATTTCAAATCATGGCCCTTCTTCAACATATCTGAAATAGGCTTCACTATCTCCGCGAAGTTAGGAATAAACTGCGTCATGAAGTTGATCCAGCCAAAGAAGGACTTAATTGCTTTTTTGTTTTGGGGGAGAGGAACTTCTTGTATCCCTTTCACTCTATCAGGATTGATCCGCACACCATCTCTAGAAACGATGTGCCCCAACAATTTTCCTTGAAATACCCCTAGGATTGACTTCTTGGGATTCAACGAGATGCCAAGCGACCTGCACTTGTCAAAAATCTTTCGTAAGTGAGTAACATGGTCATTGTGATTCTTAAAATATATAGTGATGTCATCTTGATAAACAACAATAAATTTAAAAAGATAGTCAGAGAATGCAAAATCCATGGCATGCTGGAAATTAGTTACAGCATTCATGACTCTGAATGGCATGCACATGTATGCATAAGTGCCCCAAGGGGTTGTGAAAGCAGTTTTATACTCGTCCTTTCTAGTGATTGATACCTGATCGTAACCTGAAAAACCGTCCAGCATGAACATCATATCAGAACCTGTGACTACTTGGAGCACATGCTCCATGTTGGGGATTGGGTAGTTATCTTTCAAAGATGCAAGGTTAAGATTACAAAAATCAATACATTTCACCAGTTTTCTTCTTTACTAGGACCACGTTCACTACCTAGTTGGAATATCTGATAGGCTCGATGATTTGGGCCTCGTAGAGCTTCTGCAATTCTCTTTGAATTATCGAGGCCACCTTTGGGTTCATATATCTTTGCCGTTGACTGAAAGGTTTTGCATCTTCTTTTAGTGGGATCGCATGGTTGATAATCTTCGGATCGTACGTTTTCAGCTCATTGTATGATCATGCAAAGACATCCCTGTACTCTTGCACCAATTATTGATGTTTTGTAGTTTAGGGCAGGTGTTCTCACATTGGCCTTGGTGTCGGGCATGTGAGAATCTTCGTTGGCACCCTTATTGCATTTTTTGCGTTTTGGTGAAAACCCTTGTATATTGAGCCAGGGCTTGGTTGGGGCTTCACACCCACATGCAGGAATAAAGAATTATAATTTAATGTTGAGTTTAGTGAAGGGCTCCTTAAAGTAAGTTAAGGACTTCTATAAAAGGAGAGGCAATGTGAGGATCATTGTGACATTATGGAGTTGGCATAAGTGAGTAAACACATGTGCCAAGAGGATTGGGTGGCAATTTCAACAAGGAATTTCTGCACTTTGAAAAATCTGGCCTAGAATTTTTGGACATTTTGTTTTCTGATTTTTCTGACGGAGGAAGAAGGCCGCATGTGTGAGGAGAGAGAGATTGCACATGGGAGGAAGAAGGTCGCACATGTGGAGTTGCAGGATGTACCACACGTGCAGTCCGTACAACCACAGAAAGGGAGAAAACAGGCCACACGTGCAGGCTGTATAGGCAGGCCGCATGTGCGAACTGTTCTGGGCAGATTGGAGGTCGCACGACTTGCATCAGCAGGCCGTACGATTGACATCAACAGGTCGTACAGTTGGCTGCAACAGGTTTGCAAGTTTGGAATTTTTCCAGGGAATTTTCTGATTTCTTTTTTTTGCAAGAGGATTGGTTTTGTCCTCAGTTTTGCTGAATTGGTAGTTTGCTGAGGGCTGGTTTTGCCTTGAGTACTTTGAAGTAATTTTTAGATCTGAAATTAGATGCTTAAAATTTGACATGGTATCGAAGCGTAGGGCTCTAAAGAGAGGGAGTCATCTCTTGAGACATATTTGTGGCTGCAGATTTGTTACTGCAGATTTTTTGTTGCAACAGATTTGTGATCTTGATTGGTCACCATGCGGACTTGGTTGCTAGATAGTGGAGCTTCTTGTCACATGACAGGATCACAAGTGTCACTGACCATTTTGTCAGAGGAGAACTCAGGATTGCAGGTGAAGCTTGGTGATTATACCTAGTATGCAATCAAGGGAGTTGGGACAACTTCATTTCAGCTGGAGTTCGTAAAGCCTCTCCGGATGAGTGATGTGTTGTATGTACCGGGACTGAAGAAGAACCTACTTTCTATCTTATCTATGGAGGACAGAGGGTATGCAGTGGCATTTGTAGATGGACAGGTTCTTGCTTGGTCGAGAGGATCGAGCTTTGACTCAGCAGAAGTAATTAGTGTTCATGATGGCAGTCTTTATAGGTTGATTGGCCAGCCAACCTAGGCCTTGGTACATGACTGTGATAGTTTATGCGAGCTTTGGCAACGAATATTGGGACACTTGCATTACAGGGCTTTGCTATTGTTGATGAAGATGGTTATAGGTCTTCCAGAGCTTGGAGCAAAGCACCAGTGCGTTTGCAAGGGTTGTGCACTTGGCAAGAATGCCAAGGCTGCTTTTCTGAGTAGTGATAGTTGGTTCGAGGGGATCTTGGACCTAGTACATTCAGATGTGTGTGGACCGATGTCTGTTACATCTTCTAGTGGTTATCTATACTATGTAACCTTCATTGATGATTATTCCAGGAGGACATGGTTCTTCTTCATGAAGACCAAGGATGCGGTCTTCAGTCGATTCAAGGAGTTCAGGGCTCTGGTGGAGAATTAGACAGGGAAGAAGATCAAGGTCTTGAGGTCAGATAACGGGGGTGAGTACACCTCCAATGAGTTCAAGGATTTCTACAAGGAGGCAGAGATTAAGAGGGAGTTGACAATGCCTTTCAACCCACAACATAATGGAGTTGCAAAAAGAAAGAATCGGACCATAGTTGAGGTTGCCAGGGCGATGTTGCATGACCAAGATCTACCTATGATGCTTTGGGCAGAGGCATGCAACACGATAGTCTATGATCAAAACACGAGTCCTCATATGATCTCGGAGGACAAGACTCTTGAGGAGGCATTCACAGGATTGAAACTAGAGATAGGGCATTTGAGGATCTTTGGTTGTCCAGTTTACATCCATGTTCCTAAGGAGGAGAGGACGAAGTTAGAGCCTTATGGGAGGAAGGGCATGTTTGTGGGATACAATGAGACTTCGAAAGCCTACCGGATCTACATTCCAGGACAACGACACATTGAGGTTAGTCCGAATGTCAGGTTTGAGGAGGATTTGGCTTTCAGGAGGTCCTAGAGATCACAACAGATGGTGAGGAGTAGGAGGCTCCAAAGGTTGAGGAGAGTACATGTCCATCCAGTCCAGGGGATCAACTTTCAGACCATGAGGAATCAGTGGATCCAGTAGACCCTCCTAGTGATGAGGACACGAGGCCTAGATGGCTTCGAGATACTTTGAGAGATGGGGAGGGGCATATGACACCCAGGGGCACTTTCAGTGAGCGCAGGCCTCCGCAGAGGTTTTCGAGCTATGTGGCGCTTATGAGTAACATCATCAATTGCGAGCCCTCCAGTTTTTAGGAAGCAGTAGGCCAACAGGTTTGGAAGGATGCCATGATGGACGAGTATCGGTCCATCATGAAGAATGATGTGTGGGACATAGTTCCGAGACCAGATAGGAAGTTTGTGGTGACTTCCAAGTGGTTTTCTAAGATCAAACATGTTGCATATGGTAACATCAAGAAGTATAAGGCAAGGTTTCTGGCGAGAGGGATCTCCTAGAAAGAGGTAGTGGATTACGAGGAGACTTTTTCTCCAGTCGCCAGGTATACTTCTATTAGGGATGTTATTTATCTTTCTTCGGTCATGGGGTAGAGGTTACATTAGATGGATGTGAAGACAACATTCCTCAATGGTATGATCGAGGAAGAGGTGTACATCAGGGTTATCGGAAGCTTCCCCCCCCGCTTCGAAGCCCCGAAGCTCGATCCGGGCGGGTGCGTCCTAGAAGCGTCCTCCGAAGCGCGACTCCAAAAACTGAAGCGCGATTCGCCCTCAGAAAACGCGATTCCTGCCATTTTGGAAGTGTTCCCTCTGAAGCGCGCTTCAGAGGGCGCTTCACGCACGCTTCAAGGAAAAATGCGCACGCTTCAAGGGGGATACGCATCTTCAAGGAAAAGTTCAATTTGTTTTTTAATTTTTGGAGTTTGGGTGGGGCCTAGCTCAGGCTTAGGGTTGAGGGAAAAGGATGAGGAGAATAAAAGAGCTCTTTCCCCTCTATTCTCCTCATTCTTTCATCTTGAGCTTGGAGGAGAGAGCAAAGGAGAGGTTGAGAGTGCAGATTTGTGAGAACTTGGAGGAGAAAGCA
>ML798710.1:136902-165032 GCA_009831015.1 Picea engelmannii | reverse complement strand
CCTCAGTTTTGCTGAATTGGTAGTTTGCTGAGGGCTGGTTTTGCCTTGAGTACTTTGAAGTAATTTTTAGATCTGAAATTAGATGCTTAAAATTTGACATGGTATCGAAGCGTAGGGCTCTAAAGAGAGGGAGTCATCTCTTGCGACATATTTGTGGCTGCAGATTTGTTACTGCAGATTTTTTGTTACAACAGATTTGTGATCTTGATTGGTCACCATGCGGACTTGGTTGCTAGATAGTGGAGCTTCTTGTCACATGACAGGATCACAGGAGTCACTGACCATTTTGTCAGAGGAGAACTCAGGATTGCAGGTGAAGCTTGGTGATTATACCTAGTATGCAATCAAGGGAGTTGGGACAACTTCATTTCAGCTGGAGTCCGTAAAGCCTCTCCGGATGAGTGATGTGTTGTATGTACCGGGACTGAAGAAGAACCTACTTTCTATCTTATCTATGGAGGATAGAGGGTATGCAGTGGCATTTGTAGATGGACAGGTTCTTGCTTGGTCGAGAGGATCGAACTTTGACTCAGCATAAGTAATTAGTGCTCATGATGTCAGTCTTTATAGGTTGACTGGCCAGCCAACCCAGGCCTTGGTACATGACTGTGATAGTTTATGCGAGCTTTGGCAACGAATATTGGGACACTTGCATTACAGGGCTTTGCTATTGTTGATGAAGATGGTTACAGGTCTTCCAGAGCTTGGAGCAGAGCACCAGTGCGTTTGCAAGGGTTGTGCACTTGGCAAGAATGCCAAGGCTGCTTTTCTGAGTAGTGATAGTTGGTTCGAGGGGATCTTGGCCCTAGTACATTCAGATGTGTGTGGACCGATGTCTGTTAGATCTTCCAGCGGTTATCTATACTATGTAACCTTCATTGATGATTATTCCAGGAGGACATGGTTCTTCTTCATGAAGACCAAGGATGCGGTCTTCAGTTGATTCAGGGAGTTTAGGGCTCTGGTGGAGAATCAGACAGGGAAGAAGATCAAGGTCTTGAGGTCAAATAACGGGGGTGAGTACACCTCCAACGAGTTCAGGGATTTCTGCAAGGAGGCAGAGATTAAGAGGGAGTTGACAATGCCTTTCAACCCACAACATAATGGAGTTGCAGAAAGAAAGAATCGAACCATAGTTGAGGTTGCCAGGGCGATGTTGCATGACCAAGATCTACCTATGATGCTTTGGGCAAAGGCATGCAACATGATAGTCTATGTTCAAAACACGAGTCCTCATAGGATCTTGGAGGACAAGACTCCTGAGGAGGCATTCACAGGAGTGAAACCAGAGATAGGGCATTTGAGGATCTTTGGTTGTCCAGTTTACATCCATGTTCCTAAGGAGGAGAGGACGAAGTTAGAGCCTTATGGGAGGAAGGGCATGATTGTGGGATACAATGAGACTTTGAAAGCCTACCGGATCTACATTCCAGGACAACGACACATTGAGGTTAGTCCGGATGTCAGGTTTGAGGAGGATTTGGCTTTCAGGAGGTCCTAGAGATCACAACAGATGGTGAGGAGTCGGAGGCTCCAAAGGTTGAGGAGAGTACAGGTCCATCCAGTCCAGGGGATCAACTTTCAGACCATGAGGAGTCAGTGGATCCAGTAGACCCTCCTAGTGATGAGGACACGAGGCCTAGATGGCTTCGAGATACTTTGAGAGATGTAGAGGGGCATATGACACCCAGGGGCACTTTCAGTGAGCGCAGGCCTTCGCAGAGGTTTTCGAGCTATGTGGCGCTTATGAGTAACATCATCGATTGCGAGCCCTCCAGTTTTTAGGAAGCAGTAGGCCAACAGGTTTGGAAGGATGCCATGATGGACGAGTATCAGTCCATCATGAAGAATGATGTGTGGGACATAGTTTCGAGACCAGATAGGAAGTTTGTGGTGACTTCCAAGTGGTTTTCTAAGATCAAACATGTTGCATATGGTAACATCAAGAAGTATAAGGCAAGGTTCGTGGCGAGAGGGTTCTCCCAGAAAGAGGCAGTGGATTACGAGGAGACTTTTTCTCCAGTCGCCAGGTATGCTTCTATTAGGGATGTTATTTATCTTGCTTCAGTCATGGGGTAGAGGTTACATTAGATGGATGTGAAGACAACAGTCCTCAATGGTATGATCGAGGAAGAGGTGTACATAGAGCAACCTCTGGGCTTTGAGGTACATGGGAGGGAGTCTCATGTTTGCAGGTTGAAGAAAGCCTTGTACGGACTCAAGCAGGCACCTAGGGCATGGTACTCAATGATCGACAGATATTTGCAGAGCATGGGCTTCACCAAAACTGAAGCGGATCCCATCCTATATCTCTTATAGGTTGGTAAGGATCCTCTTAGATTGGTGTTGTATGTTGATGACCTGTTCCTCTCAGGAGCTAAGAAGCTCATTGCCCAGGTGCAAGAAGGATTTGGCTTCAGAGTTCGAGATGAAGGACATTGGTTTGATGCATTACTTCCTAGGATTAGAGGTGTGGCAGCAACCGGTTGAGATCTTCCTCAGATAGGGGAAGTATACAGTTGAGATACTGAGGAGGTTTGGGATGATGGACTGTAAGTCCATGACTACACCTATGATCACCAATCTAAAGAAGCTGGGGGCTTCGGATTTAGATTTGGTGGATCCCACGATGTACAGGCAGTTGATTGGTTCGTTGATGTATCTGATCAATACTAGGCTGGATATTTGCTTTGTTGTCAACACCTTGAGCCAGTTTATGGTTGAGCTGAGACAAGTGCACTGGGTAGCAGTGAAGCATATGCTCATGTACCTTCGAGGTACAGGTGGATTTGGTCTGAGATATGTCGGGGATGGTGGAGTTAGGCTGCATGGGTATTCAAATTTAGATTGGGAAGGCGGTGCGGTTGATAGGAAGAGCACTTATGGTCGTTGTTTTAGACTGGGATCAGCAGTGGTTTCTTGGTTCAGTACGAAACAAACTTCCGTGGCACTTAGTTCAGCAGAGGCAGAGTCAATGGCAGTGAGTTTGGCAAGTTGTGAGGCTATTTGGCTTCGCAAGCTCCTTATAGGGTTATCTGGTTAGGTGTTGGAGCCTACTGTGATTTATTGCAACAATTAGAGCTGTGTCAGGCTCTCAGAGAATCCAGTGTTTCATGACAGATCGAAACACATTGAGATCATTTACCACTTCATCAAAGACAGGGTGTAGAAGGGAGCGGTGAAGCTCCAATACATTTCCATAGATGAGTAGATTGCAGACATTCTCACCAAACCACCAGTGAAGGGGAAGTTTGTCTACTTCAGAGACAAGCTAGGAGTGGTTGAGAATACCTCCCTCGCTAAGAGGGAGTGTTGATGTTTTGTAGCTTCAAGCGGGTATTCTCACATTGGCCTTGGTGTTAGGCATGTGAGAACCTTCGTTGGCACCCTTATTGCATTTTTTTGTTTTGGTGAAAACCTCTTGTATATTGAGCTGGCTTGGTTGGTGCTTCACAGACACATGTTGGGGTTTCACACCCACATGGAGGAATAAATAATTCTAATTTAATGTTGAGTTTAGTGAAGGGCTCCTTAAAGTAAGTTAAGGACTTCCATAAAAGGAGAGGTAATGTGAGGATCATTGTGACACGATGGAGTTGGCATAAGTGAGTAAACACTTGTGCAAAGAGGATTGGGTGGCAATTTCAGCAAGGAATTTCTGCACTTTGGCTAATTTGGCCTAGGGTTTTTGGACCTTTTGTAAGTTGATTTTTTTGACGGATGAAGAAGGCCGCACATGTGATGAGAGAGAGATTGCACATGGGAGGAAGAAGGTTGCATGTGTGGAGTTGCAGGCCGTACCACATGTGCGGTCTGTATAACCACAGAAATGGAGAAAATAGGCCACACGTGTGGGCCGTACAGGAAGGCTGCACATGCAAGCTGTTTTGGGTAGATTGTAGGTCGTACGACTGACGTTAGCAGGCCGTACGATTGACATCAACAGGTTGTACAGTTGGTTGCAACAGGTTTGCAAGTTTGGAATTTTTCTAGGAAATTTGCTAATTTGTATTTTTTGCAAGAGGATTGGTTTTGTCCTCAATTTTCCTGAATTGTTGGTTTGCTGAGAGGCCTGGTTTTGCCCTCAGAAATACTGAATTTGAAAAGTTTACAGAACAATTATTTTGTGTCTCATGTGTATGGGTGATTTCTCTCTGATCTTGGTATTTCCTCTGCTGTAATTTTCTGTCGTAATTTCAATGAAAATTATTCAGTGATAACAACCATAGGGTTTTCTGTTTGAGTCACTTGGAAGTAATTTTCAGATTTGAAATTAGAGGCTTAAAATTTGACACCAATGCCTCGATCTTTTTTCTTTTCCGTGGAGTGAAATCTTGTCCAATCTTGATGAGCCTAGGTGATTCTTTTGAGCCGATGTCTATCTCTATCACCTATTGATTTGCACAAGGCTTTTTAGTCCCAATTGTTGATGATTGCAGCTTCGTGGGACATTCTCCAGATCTTACTCCTTGATGGACTGAGCTAGGTTGACCTGTGATGATACTCCTCGTTGGACTGAATTGAGTATGACACTTATCGATGGACTGATAAGTTGTACTGGGTTGGTGCCCAACAACCCTTGGGTTGTAGCCCAAGGGGTTGGGATATTGTACTGGGTTGGTGCCCAAGGACCCTTGGGTTGTAGCCCAAGAGGTTGGGATATTGTACAGGGTTGGTGCCCAACAACCCTTGGGTTGTAGCCCAAGTGGTTGGGACGTTGTACTGGGTTGGTGCCGAGCGACCCTTGGGTTGTAGCCCAAGAGGTTGGGATACTGTACTGGGTTGGTACCCAATAACCCTTGGGTTTTAGCCCAAGTGGTTGGGATACTATGGGTTGTAGCCCATCGCCCCTTGTGGACATGTCTTGTGGTTGTAGCCCTTGACGATGATGACACACACTATGTGGTTGTAGCCCTAGTGTATTCTAGTGGGTTGTAGCTCCTAGACGAGATGAGAAGGTCCACATTGGTTGTAGCCATGTGTGACGTGATGGAGAAGACTTTCACTGTGACGTSAAGAGAAGGAAGAAGGCCCATGCCTTGCSTAGAAGACTTAAAGGTTCAAGTYGRCCYTGTTGAGAGGCACCACTTGGAYGTGRCARTTSACACRYTGGACTTGTATATATAGGAGAGCTATCTCCCATTTGTAGACATCACTTGGATATCATTCTCTCTTGTGTATTTCACTCTATTGGRCTAGTGCGCTATCTTTGGAGTTGTAGCGCTATTCTTCTTTCTGCTCTTGTATCTTCTCTTGGACAAATATTATAGTGAAAGGTTGCTGGGTTTTCTTCCCTTGTGCAAAAGGGTTTCCCAGGATAAATTTTTGTGTATCTTGTGCATGGTTATCTTCTTGTGATTCTGGTTATTTACTGCAGTTATTGTATATGGTTTATGCTTCTGCTAATGTGAAATGATAAAGAAAGTTAATGAAATTGAACATGCATAAAATTCTAACATGGTATCAGAGTAGTGTTCTTGAAAGAAGCCATTTGCACAGTGCGCTAGCCCTCTTCTGTAGCCTGCTAGGGTTTGGCAGTGACTCTGGTCTTTCTGCAGTTTGACTGCAGCTACACATTTCCTTGTCAAGCTCGTTGAGCACAAATCCCTAGGTCGTTAGGACAAATTCCACCACAGATCAGTGCGCCCTACCCTAGCACATCCCCTGCAACTATCAGATTGCAGATTGGAGAAGTTTGAATTTTTGGGATTTTTTTGGTCCTAGGGTTTCTGCAACCATGGTGACAAGTGTTCCGGTGGAAGATAGGCTTGATGGAGCCTCTAACTTCAACTCTTGGAAGTCTAGGCTATGCATCACTCTGGAAGAGAGTGATTTGATGAAGTTTGTAGAAGAGGTTGTGCCAGAGCCAGATGATGCTTCAGAGAAGTCTCAGTGGAGGAAGAATGATGGAAGAGCTAGAAGGATCATTATCTACTCCGTGAGAGACCACTTGATTCCGCACATCTCCAAATTGAAGGCAACTAAAGAGATGTTTGACGCCTCGAAGAAGTTTTTTGAGAGCAACAACACCAACAGAGCCATTGCCTTGAAACACCAGCTTCAGAACGTCAAGATGACTAAGGCAGATAAAGTTGCCACCTTCTTCATGAAGATCTCTGAGATCAAAGATCAGTTGGGCGCCATTGGAGAGATCATCTCAAATAGAGAACTTGTCATGTTGACTCTTAATGGTCTTCCAAGCCATTGGGAACCATTCATTCAGAGTATTAGTGGGCGATCCAAATTGCCTAAGTTTGATCGGTTATGGGTAGATTGTACTCAGGAGGAGACCAGACTTGTAGCTATAGGTGCGCAAGGTTCCCATCATGATGAAAGTCACGCCCTTGCCTCTCATCAAAGGAAAGGCAAAGGAAGAGGAAGAGGTTCTGACAAACCATTCAAAGGAGGAAAATCTAGACCAGCTCCTGAGCATAAAAGAAGGATCTTTCAAAGATTCAGTGCTTCAAATGTGAGAAGTTTGGCCACTATGCTAGACATTGCCCTTTGTGGAAGAATAGAAAGCAACATGTCTCCACCGTTGATGTTGACCGAGAGTCACCCCAGAAGAAGTCAAGGAAAGAAAGTAAGGACGTTGAGGAGTTCTTCTTCATTTCAACCCTCTCAGGTACGGTTCTTACTAGTAGTGATATTTGGTTGATTGATAGTAGTGCTTCCGGACATATGACTAGATATAGAGAGCACCTTAGATATCTAGTAGAGAAGGAATCTCAGTTTCATATTATACTTGGTGATGATGCTAGATATACTGTGAAGGGATCTAGGGCCACTTCCTTCCAGTTAGACTCTGGTACCCCGCTTCATTTGAGTGTTGTATTGTTTGTATTGGGGATGATAAAGAACTTTGTCTCTATTTCAGCCTTGGAGGACAAAGCTACAAGGTTTCCTTTTCTGATGGAAAAGTTCTTGCATGGAACAAGAACTCTAGTATGGAATCAACCCGTGTGATTGGTGTTCGAGAAGACAGTTTGTACAGATTGATAGTCCGACCAGTTCAGGCCCTGGTGCATGATTCTATCAGTCTGAGTGAGTTATGGCATAGGAAACTTGCTCATTTGCATTATAGAGCTCTTCCTTCTTTGGGGAAGATGGTGATGGGTCTTCCACAACTCCGTGTTGACCATGATGGGGTTGCAGAGAGAAAGACCATGTCTATTGTTGAGGCAACTAAGGTGATGATTCATGATCAGAGTTTGCCTATGTTTTTGTGGGCAGAGGCATCCATGACTGCTGTGTATGTTCAGAGCAAGAGCCCTCATAATATTTTGAAGAATATGACTCCCGAGGAGGCCTTCACTGGAGTGAATTTTGAGGTTGGACACTTTAGGATATTTGGGTGTTTGTTTACATTCACGTACCCAAGAAGAAAAGGATGAAGTTAGACCCTTCAGGTAGGAAGGGTACATTTGTTGGGTATAGTGAGTCTTTGAAGGCATATCATATCTACATCCCAGGTCAGAGACAGATTTAGGCGAGCAAGGATGTTTCCTTTGAGGAGGAGGTAGCCTTCAGGAGATCTAGAGGATCTCACATGGAGATTGATAGTGAGAGGCAGGAGGAGATGGTATCTTCTCCACCTCACCCTTCAACAATTCAGAGTGAGCCAGTTGAGCCCATGGAGACAGTTGAGCCTGTTGATCCAGTTGATCTTGTAGATCTTGTTGATGTTCCTAGAGATATTGCAGTAGGTCGGAAAAGGCCTGCATGGGCTCGTCAGACTATGCAGGAGGTAGAGGGACATGCATCTCCCCGTGGTACTTTCAGAGAGAGCAAGAGACCTCAAAGATTCTCGAGCTATGTTGTAGCGGTGAGCCACATCATTGATTCTGAACCTTCCTGTTATGAGGACGCATCTAGTCAGCAGGTTTGGAGAGATGCCATGATGGAGGAGTATTAGTACATCACGAAGAATGATGTGTGGGATATTGTTCTGAGACCTGAGGGGAAGTTTGTGGTGACTTCCAAGTGGATCTATAAGATCAAACATGCAACCGACGGGAGCATCAAGAAGCAAAAAGTGAGATTTGTGGCTAGAGGATTCTCTTACGTAGAAGGAATAGACTATGAGGAGATATTTTCTCCTGATGCTCGGTACACCTCCATTCAGACGATCATTGCCCTTGCTTCAGCCATGGGTTGGAGACTACATTAGATGGATGTGAAAACAACCTTTCTCAACGGAGAGATTGAGGAAGAGGTTTACATCGAGCAACCAAATGGTTTTGTGATTCATGGGAAGGAGTCCCATGTGTGCAAGTTGAAGAAGGCCCTGTATGGACTCAATCAGGCACCTCAAGCTTGGCATGTGAGGTTTGATGGATACCTGATGAGTTTGGGTTTCAACAAGAGTGTTGCTGATGCCAACCTGTACTATAAGATTGTTCATGGTGAGTCCTTGATTTTGATCCTGTACGTTGATGATTTATTTCTCACCGTAGTAGAGCGTCTCATTTCTTGGTACAAACATGAGTTGGCCTCTAAATTTGAAATAAAGGATCTTGGTATTATGCACTATTTCTTGGGACTAGAGGTGTGGCAAAGAAATGATGAGATCTTCCTAAATCAGGGGAAGTATACAGTTGAGATTCCGAGGAGATTTGGGATGTTGGACTGTAAATCCATGGCCACATCGATGGTGTCGACTCTGAAGAAGTTGAGTGAGTCTTCTTCCAATTCAGACTTGATTGATCCGACTATGTATTGGCAGCTGATTGGATCATTGATGTATCTGGTTAACACCAGACCAAATATTTGCTATGCAGTGAGTGCACTTAGCCAGTTCATGAGTCAGCCAAAACAGATACATTGGGCAACTGCGAAGCATGTGTTGAGATACTTGCGAGGCACAGTTGGATATGGCCTGAGATATGCTTCCAATATTGACATGAGATTACAAGGATATGCTGATTCTGATTGGGTAGGGAGCACAATTGATAGGAAGAGCACCTCAGGGTGTTGCTTCAATTTGGGGTCTGCCATGGTTTTCTGGTGTAGCAGGAAAGGAACTTCTGTGGCCTTGAGTATCGCAGAAGTCGAGTATATTGCAATATGTATGGCAGTACACGAAGCAATGTGGCTTCAGAAGCACCTTGTAGGATTGTTTGGGCAAATACTAGATCCCACCATAATTCATTGTGATAACTAGAGCTGTGTGAAGCTCTCAGAGAATCCAATATCTCATGACAGTTCAAAACATGTTGAGATCAAGTACCATTTCATTCGAGATATGGTGCAGAGGAAAGCAGTGCTGGTGCAGTACCTTCCTACAGATGAGCAGATTGTAGATGTTCTCACCAAGCCCCTTGCAAAGTCGAAGTTCAAGTACTTCTGTGATAAACTTGGAGTGGTAGAGAATGCCCCTCTTGTTGAGAGGGAGTGTTGACCATTGCAGCTTTGTGAGACATTCTCTAGGTTGTACTCCTCAATGGACTGAACTGGGTTGACTTGTGATGATACTCCTCGATGGACTAAGTTGAGTATGACACTTATTGTTGGACTAAGTTGAGTATGACACTTATCGATGGACTGATAAGTTGTACTGGGTTGGCGCCCAACGACCCTTGGGTTGTAGCCCAAGAGGTTGGGATATTGTACTGGGTTGGTGCTCGACGACCCTTGGGTTGTGTAGCTTAAGAGGTTGGGATATTGTACTGGGTTGGTGCCCAACGACCCTTGGGTTATAGCCCGAGAGGTTGGGATGTATTGGGTTGGTGCCCAACGACCCTTGGGTTGTAGCCCAAGTGGTTGGGACATTGTACTGGGTTGGTGCCCGACAACCCTTGGGTTGTAGCCCAAAAGGTTGGGATACTGTACTGGGTTGGTGCTTAGCGACCCTAGGGTTGTAGCCCAAGCAGTTGGGATACTATGGGTTGTAGCTCATAGTCCCTTGTGGACACGTCTTGTGGTTGTATCCCTTGACGATGATGACACATACTGTGGTTGTAGTCCTAGTGTATTCTAGTGGGTTGTAGCCCCAGATGAGAAGGTCCACATTGGTTGTAGTCATGTGTGGTGTGATGGAGAAGACTTTCACTGCGACGTCAAGAGAAGGAAGAAGGCCCATGCCTTGCGCAGAAGACTTAAAGGTTCAAGTCGACCTTGTTGAGAGGCACCACTTGGACGTGACAACTCACACGTTGGACTTGTATATATAGGAGAGCTATCTCCCATTTGTAGACATCACTTGGATATCATTCTCTCTTGTGTATTTCACTCTATTGGACTAGTGCACTATCTTTGGAGTTGTAGCGCTATTCTTCTTTATGCTCTTGTATCTTCTCTTGGACAAATATTATAGTGAAAGGTTGTTGGGTTTTCTTCCCTTGTGCAGAAGGGTTTCCCAGGATAAATTCTTGTGTGTCTTGTGCACGGTTATCCTCTTGTGATTCTGTTTATTTACTGCAATTATTGTATATGGTTTATGCTTCAGCTAATGTGGAATGATAAAGAAAGTTAATGAAATTGAACAAGCATAAAATTCTAACACCAATAAATGCATAAGATCTATCAAACAAATTTTTGAAAGGGACTAAACCTTTAGGGATCGTGTCCATCCTTAGCTGGACCAATGGAACATCCTCACCATTCTGTACATCGTCAACTACTTGGCTAGAGAACTCATTAATGCAATTAAGAAAACTAGAAATTTGCCGTTTATCTTCAAATATTTTCCAAGAGCCAATATTGTTAGGAACAAAAGGTCAAAACATTACCTCAACCATGTATTTGGTATAGGGGTTGGGTTCACAGGGTTGGAAAATTGACGCTATAGATGCTGTGGAATCTGCTAACATGTTGAATAACTGGGGAACAATAGTGATATTAAAAGTGTCAAAACAATTGATCTCTCCCCATACTGCATCCCTATATCTTTTCAGTCGGGGATTCCTTGCTTTGCATTGCTTCTTTACTTGGTTCACAATAAGTTTTGAATCCCCTTCTACCTTTAGTTGCTTGATTCCCATCTTTCTTGCTCGCTGAGGTCCTAGCAATAAAGCTTCATACTTCGCCATGTTGTTAGTGTAGGCAAATTCTAAATGAAAATAATAAGGGAAAACCATACTTGCAAGAGTTATGAGGACAACCGCCACTCTCGATCCGAATTTGGACTAGGCACCATCGAATTGCAAGGTCCACAATTCATCGTTGACACTCCTGGCAACGATATAATTAGTTCCTCTTGATCATTTGTCACCACATAGGTTCCCAACTTAGGTTCAACTACTTCGGGGTATGATGGTTCATTATCCAACTGTTGTGGATCCTCTACATGGTGCAACATCTTTTGTTCCTGAAATAGACTTAGTTTATGTCTCGGGTTGATCGAGATATCTTCATAGGACCAATCCATCTGGATTCTACCTCCAACATCTGCTGCCCACTTCCTTGATAGAAGCATGCCCCACTTCACAAGACAATCTATTATTAACACATCCATAATCAAGACTCTCACCGAACACACTTGCAAACAAACCTCGAGGTCTTGGATTACCCTGCAAACATGTACTTCCCTCAAATCCATTGCCTGCACATTTCTGTAGGGCTTAGATATCTGCAATCCTAGTTCATGCATAATCTCGAGGGTCATCATGTTAGTGGAATCTCCAGAATCCAACATGCAATTGTGCAATATTAAACCATTAACTGATAATGAGATATAAAAAGGTGCAGGATCACTCTTTGCCTTACCCATACCAAGGAAGACTTGTGAGTGATTGTCGGAAGGATTAGTTTAATCATCTAAACCATAAAACTGGTTTACTGCTTCCTTCTGACCAAGCATGTGGATCAAGTCTTTAAGAGGGACCAAAATCTTGATCTTCGCTAGCTCACCCTCCAAAGAGAAGTTCATAGCTTAATGATGGATCAGAATAGTCACTGGTGGAGTGTCCTTCTTTGTTGATGATCCAGTTGAAGCTTTATGCTTTCGTGCATACATTTTAGTGACTTTTGCTATCATGCATGCGGATTTTGATTTGGCGTCCTCAACATGCGTTGGAGCCATTTGGCTTACGGGAAATGTCATGCTGGTAGGCTGCATGTTGGTCTTGCATGCATAAAATTTTTCTGAATCTAAATGAATGAAATCTTGGGAACCTACCCCCGTACCATTCGAAAACTATAGGACTTGAGGGCCGCATATTTCTTCCAGAAAGGAGAACATGTTCAATGTGTCTTCTTGATGCTCAGAGGTTCCATCTGTCTTATCAGAGCAAATATATATGCTGTCCGTGCAGACACAAGACATCCTTCCTCGTTATGTGGTAGCTTACATGCCTACAATAATGACTCGATGATGGATGATCTACATAATTGTTGCCAATCATGTGTATCGGAGGCTTCTTTTCTTTAGGTCTCTTTGCATGTTGAAAAAGTTTCTTGTGTTGGAACTGTCTTTGGCTCGCATGCATGTTCTATTGAGTCTGCATGTTCTATTGAGTTTGCATGTTCTTTTCCATTTTCATTACCTTGTTGCTCAGGTCGTGCGATAGGAAAATGATCTTAGAGGGAAACTCTTTCCTCTCCGCTTCTACTTTCTCTTTAGGTTTTTTGAGTCCTTTGATTGGTGGATCTTGCATCCTCCTCATTTGTGGATCAAACAATCTTGAAAAAGATGGCTGAACCTGATGGGTTGCCATAACATTCTTCTCAATTTTATTGTAGTAGCCAAGGCAACATCCAAAGTAAGCGGTTCCTTTTCCCTAAGCAAAAGAGCAAACATTCCATCAAATGACTTAAAATAATATAACAATGCCATAGCAACATTGGGTCTAACAGTAAAAGGAATTTTGTAATAGAGTTTAGCAAACCAAGTGTTGAACTCGAACACTTTTATTTTCCTCCTTGTGGATGGAAGAAAATGCATCTCTAACAGGAAGGAGTTGTCTTGTTTGTCTGTCCATTTCTCAGTGAACTTTTGTTGGAAAGAGTCCCATCCATCAATGGAACTAGTTGGAAGCGCTTGATACCATGCTCACGCATCCCACTTTAGGGTTTGAATGAACATCTTCATGACCACAACTTCATGCTCAACTTCCAATTCATCGATGAATTTGAGGAACGCATTGAGGTTATCTTCGACTGTGATAGCATTGTTCCCTGCGAGCTTCGGAAGACGATCACGATATTCTCTTGTTGGCAACGCATGTGGTTGTCCCTGAATAGGGGTTAGATCTAATGGAGCATAAACAATAAGGGAAGACTTGACCACTTGACCTGCCATACTTTGCATTGGATTGAAAACAAAAGGAATGGAAAACGAATGGATAGAGGAAGTAATTACCAGAGTCGATGAACTAGTCGACGACATACTTACCACTGTGCTGTTGGTTGTGATAAGTGGTAAAGTAACTTGGGCTGTGGATACAAAGACATTGCCAACCGTCAAGCTTGGTGTGATCCCAGGTGTTGAAGTTGGTCTATTTTGGAACAAATGTTTAGGCTCATCGAAGGTCGGAAGCACACCCTGAGTTGGATCGAATCTGGGTGATTTCCTTGAATTCTCCAGTGGAGCCAACCCTATAAAATATGGAGTTGCCAGGTGAGTTTGAAAATCAAAGAAAAATTGAAATGCTCACCAATGTCGTTGATATCTGCAGGGATTGACGACAAATTCCCTGCAACGGGGCCAATTTGTTAGTACAAATTTCCACACTTCAACAAAATTGAATAACTCTGTTTATCAACCATCGGAAATATGTGTAACTTTTAGGAGAAACTGCCCAATGTGTCACTAGCAGAACTCCTCTCCGTTTGCACTGGTGCTTGCCAACTTCAGGGGGGGTGTTCCTCGACTTGCATGCGCTTCCTTCCTTGTAGATATGCAAAACAAACACACGAAAACAACATGCAAAAGTTTCTTTTGGCCAACGACCAAGCTACCAAAGGGTTGAGAGGTGATTTTAAATATTGATGGTGGAATTTCCTTAGACGTTAGCTTCAAAAGTAATGGAAAGAAAAGGGATTGAAAGCGCTAATAAGTGGTAGATTTTACCCAATTAAAAGGTTGAAAACTTCTAAAAGATTGCACAAAAACCCATCAAGATACCAACAAACCTCGAGAGCTAGATATGGGCATAACAAAGTTTTAATTCTGCATAAACCAAAAGGCTAGTTGCGCCAAAGAAACAGATACATAATCGGTACTATGATGTTTCCTACACAAGAATGTAGAAGCTAGAATAGAGAAATGAGGGAATGTGAGAGAGTATGTTGTTGTTGAAGAAGATCCAACCTCGAGACGAAAAAGAAACTCTACTTATAATGATTTCCTCCCCTTATGC
Organism: Picea engelmannii; assembly: GCA_009831015.1. NCBI lineage: Eukaryota > Viridiplantae > Streptophyta > Pinopsida > Pinales > Pinaceae > Picea > Picea engelmannii. The sequence goes on along the minus strand of ML798710.1, from coordinate 150,732 downwards.
ACATTAGTGAGAAGGAGGTCAAACTATGCATGCAAGTGATGTGCATTGATGGTTTGAGCTGAGTGAACTCGCCATCCAACTGTCATCAAGTGGAGGTACACATTGATCCAAGCGAAGTGAACCCTGTTAATTCGAAGAAGAGTAGAGTGAAGTGTCCAAGCACTTTGAATTTAACTAGAGAGTGGTTGAGTTGTCACAAGATGAAAAGTCCATGCGTGTAGTTTGAGTGAAGTAAAGCTGGAGGAAAAGTGTCAATGCGCACTAGTTCAAATAGGAGTCTAACTCAGTTAAGTAGCCATGGACTAGAGAGAGCCATGCGCCTTAGATGATGTGGAGACCTCGTGGATGGGATTATCCATGTGCACTGATGACTAGAGGAAAGGTGGATTGAAGTAAGGGTGAAGTGAAGAAAGGGAATCATGCGCATGGGTGAGTAGAGATGCTTGGAGTTAAGTGACAACGAACTGAAGAGGGAAAGTCAATGTGCATTAGTCTTCTTTAGATGAGGTTTGAGTTGAACTAAAGCTAGACTCAAATGAGGTGGTAAGATGCTTTAGTTAAGTCAAGATACTTCGAGATAAACTAAGATGAAGTGAGAGAAGACCATGCGCACTAGTGGAGTGGAGATGAACTACAAGCAAACTTACGAGAAGTACTCCCGACTTTGGTCAACTAAGGAGGATACCTTAGTTAACTGATACAAACATCCAATTCACTCACCCTAGTGCCACCGCACTGCCTTACCCATGCAAACGACCTAGTTGTCTTTAGTTTGACCAAGTCATGTGCTTAGATGACTCAAATAGGCACCACTAAAAATAGAAAATCCTTCGCTTGTCTACAAGATCATACTCACTGGTCTTGATTTTCAGTGAGGAATCCAAATATGCGATCAAAACTGACGTGTAACCCATGCTAAGAATATAAATGTCTTGCATGTTGTCTGAAAGGGGCTCATCGGACTCAAAATCTCCCAAGGATCCCAAATATATCATCATCTCTGACATGCATGCCTTGGAATCCCGTCTCCTAAAATATAGAAGTATTGCTAAAAATAATAACTCTCTCCACTCTCCAATCGGATGAAAACCTATGAAATATCTGTCTCTGAATCATGAACACATCACTGAACCAATCCCATACCTGGAATCAATGGTAACCAACCTTGGCTCAAGCAAAGTTGTCTCTGGAAATTACTGTCTGGACTCTAAATTCCAACGTAATGGAATGTGTTGGCTATTAACTCTCCAGTTTGCAAAGGAGAAAATTTGGGGGTTAACAAGCCCATGTGAATTTTATGCGGTAGTTCAATGGGAGATTGGGTTGTTCCCTCATGGCCTTTAATAAATGTTATTCTTGGTTGGTGCAAAGGACACCACCTGGCAATGTTCGAGAGGTTAAGCCTCTCCTTCTTTATGATGGTCGTTGCCATGTTTAATGGAGGCCATTAAATTTAAAATCAAAGGTTTTTGAGAAATAGAGGGATATGGAGGAGAATCCACTTGACTAAAAGGAGAGGATGGAGGCTCCCTCAAAAAGAAGAAGGGAAGTTTAAAACGAGGACAAAAAGGTAGTATGCAAAGAAAGGAGGACTGCCATGAATTAAGAAGATGGAGAATATAGCACAGAAGAAAAAAAAGAGGACAGAGGAAGAATAGAAAAGAAGGAACATGACAAAAGAGGACAAAAAGAAGAAGATGTAGAAAAGAAGAGAAGGAATAGAGAAGAAGCCAAAGGGGAGCTTGGTAGAAACAACATAAACCAAAGAAATCCCAGGTGAAATTATTTTGTTTTCAAAATTTATTCAAGAATTTGTAAACCTGGCCGAGACTTAGACTAGCAGACAATTTTAGTCTAGGTGAATGGTATACAAGAGCCATTTCTCTATGAATTGAAGAAGCCCATTGAGGCATTTACTTGTAAAACTTCATAAATATGTAGTTTTTACTATAAAGTCCATTGTGCTTTTTATGGATTACCCTTGGTGTGCTTGTTTTCTTAGGAGAGTTGTGTGTGGTTTCCTAGAATTTGTTGTGCACTCTATTGGTTGATTTTTGCAGCCTGTTGTCAGGTTGCATCAAAGTGGTATTGGAGCAGGAGTATCCTGTTGTAGTTTGCAGCTCTAGCAGTTGAGGTTGTTGGGTAGAGTTGCAGGGAGGAAGAGAAGAACAACTCCAACTAGTGGTGCTGGGTAAATTCAGTGGAGATTTGGAAGTGCAAACAAGTGAAGGGGAAAGAAGTTCCACTTTATGGATTTGAAGAATTAAAAGCAGATTTGAAATTTGCAAGTGGGTTTTTGAAGGTAGCTTTAACAACTGAGATTGTTGGGTAGAGTTGTCCAAAGAAGTTGAGAAGAACAACAATTCTATTAAGAGAAAGCTAGGTAGAATTGTTGTGAGTGAGGGTTTGAGTAAAGAAAGATAGTAGAGAAAAGAAAGTCGGTGGAAAAAGACAACACCAACAATGAAGTTGGGTAGAGTTATAGTGTGTGAAGAAGCTAAAAATTGAGAGTGCAAAGATGACATACATAAGGGGAGTGAAGCTTGGGAGCTTTAACAGGAGGTGGTCTTACGAAAGAAGAGGCCTTAGAAGAAGAATGTGAAGGAATGAGGAAATTGGTGGTTAAGTTGGAAGCTTTGAAGGTAGTCCGAGGGATTGAGAAAACCCTTGGTGAAGGTGAGTCTTTGAAGAATTTAATGGAGAAGAAAAGACCTTTAAGTGAGGATGAAGTCCTAGCCACATGGGAGAAAATACATAAAAGATTGGATATTTTGGAGTAGGTTGAGAAACCATGCCATAGAAAGAAATCGTATGTTCATGTTGAAAAGGAACAAAAAGTGGATGGAGGCCTCACAGTCGTTGAGGAAGATGATGAAGAAGATAATGAAATTAAGGAGATTTATTATGATAATGATGATGAGATTATGGAGTGTGCACCAGAAGAGGGTGAGTTATTGGAATATGTTCATTGGGGAACAAGAGTTTTATCTAGTGATTTATTAGAGGGTAAGTGTGTATGCAAGGCAACGAGTAGGAAGATAGGGTTTGCAAATAAAGAAGAAGACATTGTTGAGTTGTTAGTAGTAGATGTCAAAGTAGAAGAATCAAGTACAAGTATCCCTATGTTTTCAAGGATAGAAAGTCCAAATGAGTTGATGGTGTGGATAAGATGTAAGGTTATTTTGTGGAAAATGAAATTGAAGACCCCTTGAGGGTTAAGTTTACAAGTTAAAAAACGGAAGGAGGTGCAGTGGTATGTTGGAGCAATCTCCAAGAGAGGAAACAAGTAAAGGGAAAAGAGAAGATAAAAATATGGGAATATGTGGTTTCTAAGCTAATGGAGCAAATAGTGCACACAAGAATGAGGCCAAGGTAGTTGAAAAGGTTTCAAGCCTTACGCTTGCATGATGAAATGAAGAAGAATGCTTTGAAAAAAGTAGGGAGATGGAAGTAGATCTCCAAGCAGTGTGGAGATAAGAGAAGATGAAGAGCTGAAATGGGGAACATCATGTTCCTTGGCTTATTATGATGAGGTTGCTGAGCCTTATGCAAATTTGGAGGGTGAAAGACAGATTCTTGAATGCCTTCCAAGGTATAAGGTTGATGATGTTGAAATCATCAATTGTGACGCTGAAAGGGGAGAGCCCTTGGAGGACCTATCCATGAAGGCATTGGATTTAAATTACCATGTTTATGCTAGTGCATGTGTAGGTAAAGTGGATCAAAGATGCAGCCTTGTTGATACTGCAAGTGAGGGAGAAGAGAACAACAATTTTGCTGCAGAAAATGGAGAAGACGTTGAAGAAGAAGGCAACATATTTAATGTTGTAATTGAAAAAGAAATCAAGGGAGTTGCAGAAGATGAAGCTATGGAAGAAATTGTGGTATATAGGGAGGTCATTGAAGATGAAATAGATGAAGAAATCAAGGAGTGTGGAGGAATTGAAGACACTGATGGATCAACAGCGAAGGAGGAAGAGGCATACAAGTTGCAAAATCAATTAATGACATAAATAAAGAAATGGTTGAGCAGCTGGAATATTTGCTTGGAGTTGGAGTAATATATGATGAAGAAGAATTTCTAGAGGAAGAAATGCTCCAAATTGACAAAGAAATGAAGCTTATTGAAGAGATGATGGGAGGCGGAAACGACCAGCCTATGGTTGTGTGTTACCACACAATGTCGCACCGTAGTGCAAAGCCCTCACAAGGCACAAGACTAGTGGAACATCGGAAGATGTCACCACTATCACCTAGGCAACAACTTCCCTCTCCTTAGTCAAGGAGTGAATCTAACACAAGGGAGGCTTCCCTAGTAGCCTCCAAGAATCCCTAGGCAAGACACTATCAAGTCTAGGGCCTCCCAGTTAACTACTCAATCTACCACCAATGAAATAAGATAGACAAAATAAGGATAAGGTGGTGAGTAAAAGAAATTTCCATATTTGAAGAGACGATGATCTTGGTCAATTTAGGAGGTTTTCCAAGTCAAATTAAGGCTCAAGAGGATCCCCAAATACTACAAAAGAAGAAAAATCTAAAGGCTGTTGTAAAACTTGGAGAAAAGATATAAAATTACAGTAGGAAAACAAGTTATTACAGTGGCAAATAAATCAGTTGTTTAACAAGTAATAAACCAATGAAACAGGGGCTGCAGGCACGGGGGGGACAATCAGATATCCCGGAGGTCATGCCATTATCAATTACGCATGGGGTCTTGATACCATGACCAATAACGAAGCGGAGGCTTTCACTCTTTTTGAAGGCACTAGGATGTCTATTTCGAAAGGAATTCAAAGAATTATCATATGCGATTCTAATAAGGGCTATCACCAATCAAAACATTGCAGGGGGAAACATTTATATGGGTGTTCTAACTTGGATCCTGGCTCTTCTTCGCAAATTTGAAAGCTTCGATCTGTTCCACATTAAGCGGGATCTCAACACCATTCCTGATCGACAAGCAAAAGAAGGATCTTGCCTTAGAAAAGGCGAAATTATGATAAATGGGGATTTATTGCCCCTCCTAATACCTTAAATGATATAATGATGGTCGCATTTATAATTGAGATTTGGTGGCCTTGGGTGAGTAGATTCTCCAAAATCCAAGGACGTCGATGTGATCCTTCTATTCATTACTACGTGTGTGGGCAAGGTTCTTCAGACTTTGGTGCGATGGGTAAGGGTTATGTTTTTTATCAGCTCTGCAATTCTGACCAGACCTCGATTGAAGGCGACAAATTCTCTCTGCTGGGCAAGCTCTGGGTTCTCCTCCTTCCTCCAGTAGGCCCCCATTCCTTTCATTGCAGCGGTTTATTTTCTCTCAGCTTCTCTGGTTTTTAATTTACGGGAAGTTCTGTCACAAGTAGGCTTGGGATTCTTCCTCCCCATGGCCTTTGGGAACAGGCTTTTGGCCACCTCAAGAACCTTTCTGGGCATTTTATACCTTCAATTAGTAAATCCTTGGACCATTTTTTACCTCTCAGCCAGCCACAAGCCTCCTTTGTCTGGGTTCTGTTTTTGTTGGCCTCCACTCTGGATTGCGAGTTCCCCTGCCTCACCCCACAACTTCTGGGTCATTGTGCTGCTCTGGTAACCGGGAATCGATTTGGTTGTGGGTATCCTTGTAACAGTTTGAGGTTCATTGAACTTTCCCCTCTCTTCATTCTGGACGATTTTGGTGACCCAACTCATTCCTCTGTCCATTCTTGGCTACAAGATAATTGTGCACTCAATCTAACGTCGTGCTGGAGGATAGTGTGGGAACCCCAAGCAAATTTTTTGCCCTTGTCCAACAGTGTTAATTTCAGGGACACATCGGAGCAATGGAACTCCATTCACTTCAAAGAAATCTCCAGGTGGCAAAATCTTGATAGGTGCTTGTGGAGCTTTAAAATCCGGGGTTGTTTTTTCATATTCGGGGGCCTTTCACTCATAATGGACCCATCTTGGTCTGATATAAAGAAAATCTTACGAAGACATGAAGATATGGCAGAGGGCAGCAGATTAAGCTATAATCAAGTTGACAGCAAGGTAAATAGACATGGGCGGATAATTCTGGCATTACTCCATCATGTGGTAACCTTAGAACAAGAAAGACAAAAGACAACTGATTTAGAGCAAGCTGTGGGGACACTCATACATTGTGTGGATGCTTTGGAGCGTGAATGCCAACAGCTTAGAGCCGCTGTCATTCTGCAGCAATCAAATTCAGGATCCAATGTTCAGCCAGCAGCAGAGCCACCGACGGAAGACCAAGACGAGACACTGGGAGACAGAGATCTAGCATCGATGGAGATTGAAGACCAAGAACTCAGTCATGGTGAATTCCAGGCAACACTCGATAATGAATCTGGAATTTAATTATGTATTTTCATTGCATTTTGTTGTTAGGACAGTTTATCAAAGTTTATAGCAGCAAGACTGCTCGAATGTATGAGGATGTAATTAGTTTTTTTGTTATCAGTTCCATAGCATCGGACTCAACCCTTTCAGAGCCGTTTTTTGTATCTATTTGCTCTGCTGTTTTGCTTCGACACAGCCTCCATTATGTATAAAATCGTCTTCAGTTTCTTTAAAAGAAAAAAAAGATAAACCAATGAAACAAGAGGGCTAAGACATGAACTAAATTAGGGTTTCGTTAACTAACAAAATTAGAAAATTGAGAGGCATATAACGACCCTAAAACCCTAGACGTTTTGCCCTAAAAGGATGTAATAACAATTCAGAAATACAAATTAGCGTTTTAACAATATTTATTTGGTCAACCATATTCCAAAAATGCTAAAATGTCTAGTCTTTTATGGCTGAAAATGAAAATTTGCTGTAATAAAATTCTAATCTAACTCTATAACAGTAAAAGTAGAGTACAGTTCAGAAAATAATTATTGACCATTGGGTGAGTGACTAGTGCCTACTATATTTTTAGGAATATGGGGTTAATTAAGGATTCCTTTTGAGAGAAATTAGTGGATTTTTTTAGGGTGATATCTAGAGGTTGTTCACTACTAACCCTAGAAAATCCTCCTAAAATATTAAGGACAATTCAAGGGAATGTTCTTCACTGGTAACCTTCCAAGAGCTTTGATAAGAAGGGCTTGTTCAAGAAAAATCCAAGAGAATGCTCAACCAACACTAGAGAAACAACATTACACCTAAATGCATTCATAAACAAAACCACAAGATGAAAATAGACCACTTACTCAAGAAATATTTCATCCACCAAAAACCTAGCAATGAATACCCATGTAGTAACAAAGTATTCACAAGCACATCTCCAAAAAATTGCTCCAACTAGCCATCCATAGCATTTTTCATAAGAGAGAATGAAGAAGTAGACAAGTAGTGATATATCTCCACAAGTAGCAATGATTTACAAATGAGAAGTGCTTCTCTATTAATATGAGAGATCTAGCACCCTTCTCATTACAATAATAATATTCTCCTAGCTTTTAGCGCAAAAGAATATAAGATACCATTATCTCTTTACAAACCCTAGAGATATGGTGAAAAATACGTAAACTATGAGGTGGTTATGCCACCTATACAATAATATCCATCATACATGAATGAATGAGTCAAAAGACCCCAAAGATGCTCCCCAACTCAAGTAAAATCTCCTCAAGTGCCAAGTTGTCCTCCTCAACACGTGAAACAACCTCTTGAAAGGTGGAACGACCTCCAAAAGTGTCCCACGAGTGGTCAAAAATTTGTGATAATATTTTCACGAAAGATTTTAAAAGCACCATAAATATGCCAAATTTTGCCCAAATTTCTATTACGACAACTTTTCGGAAATCCCATGGCCATTCTACATCTAATGACATTGAGTTGGTGGAATTCTGGGCATTCTGTCAAAATATATTTGCTCTTGAAGCTGGCCGCCCTAAAAATAGGTGCTAAAATATCCTCAAGGTGTGCAATGACCTCTAAAAGAAGTGCGACGACTTCCATCAAGCATGCAAGTGGCCTCCTCAACGTCCTCCAAAGGATTGGAATGACCTCTCAAGTCGTGGGATGACCTCCATCAAGTGTGCTAATAGCTCCTCAATGTCCTCCAAAGGACCAAGGTGTCAATCAAGTATGTGTCTATGTGCAATCCATCAGCCAAGGAGGGGCTCATGTAGTCCAATGCACCATGAAGACCAAAAGCAAGGTATGCAATTCAAACACAACATATAAAGCGAGTCATGTCAATGCAAAAACCATTAGATAGATCTCATTAAGTATATTCTTCAAACTTCACACTAGCTTACAAAGTTATACAATTTGCCAAGTTTAGGTATGGGAGGATCATTATTACCCCCTATTAGGTGTGCCAGTACCCAAGATAAGAAGTATGTCCCAAGGAACTCATCAAGGAGTATGTGCAATGGCATGTGGTATGGTCTAGGGTTTACTTAATAGGTTGATGTCATTGACATGCAAGGTCACATAAGATATTCATCCATGTGAGCGCCTTTGTAGAGGGAGCGCTTGTAATGATGTACCCTTTCCTCGACACCATGTCTTTCCAATCCCCGGTTTGCATTTTTCTTTATTGCTTCAACCTTTTTTGGCTTTTGACATTTGATTTGCTAAGTCCTTTTGTTAGGTATGCATTCACTGCATAGGACTTGGAGTGATGGCCTTTTAGTGAGGGGGTAGAGCTCATGCTTCATTTCTTTCTTGGTTTTTAGACTTTGTTTTTCTTGTTTGTTTCTTTGCCTTGCATTTTGAATTAGGGATTTTGCTCTTCCTATATCATCTTTTTATAAAGTTGCATCAGCCTCGGGCATTGAAGCCCCTTCTTCTCACGAGATTATGAAGCATGGACCTTTTTAGGATACATGTAACAACCAACCGAAAAGAAAGGACAATGGAGAAAGGAGATGGAATATGTTATGTATGGTAAGGGATATGGACACATTACCCCCATTAAGCCCCCCCAATAGAACAACTTTGTGCAAGAGTGACAACACTTGACTAGGAGATGATGATGACCACCAAGGTGAAACAAGGCAAAAAGTATAAATTCAAAGTGTCATGATTCATTATCCAATTCAACTAATGATATTCATTTTCATGCCCCAAATACTGACATTATCACTTGATATGAAGTGTCAAAACAATGTACCTCAATATGTGATGCTCCATGTCATTTGATGTGAGTGAGTTGAGCATGTAATGGAAGGCATCCGTGGGCAACTGTCTGTGGAGAGTCTGGAATGTCATCATCAGAACTGCTGTCTGTAATGTGGATCATGAAGAAAGAAACTCCTCTAGTTACCCCTAGAAGTGAGAGGGTAACAATGTGCATGGGAGTGTAAACTTGGCAAGTGGCATACTAAAAGAAGAGGAAAATGGAGCCCAAAGCTCCAATGATCTATTGATTGATGATAATGTGTTTATTTGTGCAAGAAATGAGCAGAAAGAAGACAAGGATTCTAGAGTTATAAGTAAAGAAGAATCTAAGGGATGGCATTTTCAACCATCTAATCTTGAAGAAAACATGTTTGCTGAATTATCTAAGAGTTAGGGAGGGACTAGAGGAGAATTAGAAGAAGAATGCCTTTTAAAGCCAAGATATGATGAGGAACTTCCCCAAGACGACAAGGCACCGAGTGAAGAAGAATCTGAGGATAACAATGTTGTTACGGCAGTCACAATAATGGAAGAAAGTAAATTTTGTGGACAAAGAGAAACAATGTTGATGCTAGAGGCCACCAAAGAAATAAAGGCAATGATGGCAAGATTGTTTGAGGCACCTAAGAGTCCCAATGATTTAATTATTGACTAGTGTCTGATGTAGTATGAAGATTTAAGGAAAGATGCAGCTTTAAAGCAAGAAGAGGACAACTTATGTAATGCTGCATGTGGGAGACACGAGTGTAAGCAGAGTAAGCTAAAGGAAGAAGAATTTGCAGGAAAACAGAGCAAGAAGGTGTTGACAAAAGTAGCATTTCATTGGAGGCTACACAGAATGATGTTGGCAGTGTACTTGAGACTACCCTTGATAAAGTTGGTAGCATGTTCATTGCTACATGTAGAAAGGATAAGCTCGAGAAAAGCATTGTGCTTGAAAAAGTGGAGAACACTGATGTAGTTAGGGAAATGACAAAAGAAATGGAAAGCATGAGGATAACAGAAATATCCATGAATAGAGTTAAAAGGAATTGATAAAAATGTGTGATGGCAAGAAGACAAACTGTCCATGTGTTGTGGGACAATGGTGCAAATGAATTAAGAAGATGTAGAAGATGGTTGAAGTTTGCCATGCGGAAGATCACGGGGAAGGAATATAGACAGTGGCATGAAGCCGAAGGAAGAGCCTTTGATGTTTTTTATTCCCTTTTATGATATGATGGTTTTGATTGTAAGTATGGGGAAGATGGACGTTGAATTGTCCATGTGGATGGGCATGAGAAGTCATGAATTCATAGAAGTTGAGAACGAGGAAATGATGGTGGTAACACTAGTGATGAGGAGTACAATTGGAGTACTTGGTAGAACCCATGGGAAACCTAATTGCTCCTTGAAATTCGTGGAGCTGTTGATGAGTGCTGAAAATATAGGTTGGACTAATATAAAGGAGCATGGGGAAATATTGAGAATATTGGTGAGAGTGTGAAGAAACAAAATTATTCCTGGTTCAAAGTATGGAGTTGGAGAAAGGGGTGGAAGAGGCACAACTTACTTGTGTGCCTATCAACATCATATGCACAGTGGTGGAGTGGCAACATAATGACATCAATAGTATACAGTCTCAGCACCAGTTGTGCTTTTATTTTTACTTGTAGAGCTTGATGCAAGAGAAATCGACCATGCCTCTATTTTCATTTACCCGCACTCGCAGAACCTTGGCGAAATGTTGTTTTGGATGTTGATGTTGATGTTGTTGGAAAAAATTGTGGGCAGCTACTTTGAGTTTTACTGTGAGGCCTTGCAAGCCATTAGATCCACCATCACATCTAACCGTTGTAATCATGTTGGGGTCTCTTGTCATAGTTGATTGGGCCAATTTGAAGCTCATGTGAATTTTATGCAGTTGTCCAATGGGAGACTAGGCTGTTCCCTCATGGCCTTTAATAAATGTTATTCTTGGTTGGTGCAAAGGACACCATCTGGCAATGTTTGAGAGGTTAATACTCTCCTTCTTTATGATGGTCATTGCCATGTTTAATGGAGGCCATTAAATTTAAAAACAAAGGTTTATGAGAAAGGTAAGGAGAGGATTATATGGAGGAGGATCAGGTTGATGGAAAGGAGAGGATGGAGGCTCCCTCAAAAAGAAGGGAAACTTACAAAGAGGATAAAAAGGCAGTATGAAGAGAAAGGAGGACTGCCATGAATTGAGAAGACGGAGAAGATAGCAGAGAAGAAGAAAAAAGAGGACAGAGGAATAATATAAACGAAGGAATAAGACAGAGGAGGACAAAAAGAAGATGTAAAGAAGATGAGTAGGAATAGAGAAGAACCAAAGGAGAGCCTGGAAGCAATGGCATAAACCAGATAAAACCCAGATGAAATTGTTTTGTTTCAGAATTTATTGAAGAATTTGTAAGCCTGGCCGAGACTTAGTGCAGCAGGGACTTGTAGTCTAGGTGAATGGTAGACAAGAGCCATTCCTTTGTGAATTGAAAAAGCCCATTGGGGCATTTACTCGTAAAACTTCCTAAATCTGCAGTTTTTAAAATAAATCCTGTTGTGCTATCTGAGGATTCCCTCCAGTGTGCTAGTTTTCTTAGGAGAGTTGTGTGTGATTTCCTTGAATTTGTTGTGGTCTCTGCTGGGTTGATTTTTGCAGCCTGTTGACAGGTTGCATCACAAAGGAGCTCCAAAATTTTATCCATAGAGGGTCATTGCAGTAAAGTTGCCTAGCTTCAATGCATTATAGGGCTTTAGTGAATAGCCTTGCAAAGTTGTTTCATTAATGTTTAAAGCATATTGGCTTATTGTTAGCTATAGAAAAACAAATATGTATCTTCGTCAAAAAACTATTAGAAGCTTTAATTCTCTGCACTTGATTGATAAAATACCAATTTCCTTGCCAAGCAAGATCTTTTGTCCAAGTTTGTTCAGTGGATGACATGTTATTTGGGCAAGCAACTTCAGGAGTTTCTCTGTAATGTTGATTCACTAAACCCTTCTCATCAAGAGCCTCTACCACTGTCGTTTACCTAACATCATTATTCAGAGGAGGGAAGCGTGACAAAGAGTCTGTCCTGAACCAAATACATTCTCCATTTCCAACATCTGAAGCTATCTTTGAGTAAATCAAATCTAGATATAGCATTATTTTTGATCATGTTTAACTAGAATTTCCCTGTAAAAGGAAATTCTAATTCCTTTGTTTAAATACTCTTTGCTCCAATTACCATTGTTCTAATTTCTGTGGTTCCTAAAGTTTGTTTTATTTTATTGAAATGCCTAGAGCTTTATTTACCAAGGAGTGTCCTCTAATGCCTGATCCTCCATACAGGCATGTAGATTGCCCATTTTTGCACCTTTCACAAGGGAGGAATATATTATGTTTCATATCCTTCAAAATGCCTGCTGGGCAGTGAGATTTGATCAGACTTTGGAGGGGTTATTATGATGTAATTGGATACAAATTTGAGTAATGCTTGATACAATATAGGATAATTAAACTGGTTCCAACTTCTAGCTGGACAATTATATGGTTGCATGGAGGCCCTAGGGCTGTGTTCTAGGCAGATAATTACATTATTGTTCTGCATCACTAGCAACTTATTTCTGAGAAACATTTATTGATTACACCCTACAACAGTCTGAGAAACATTTATTGATTACACCCTACAACAGGCCGATTTGTAGATTATAACTTATGCTTTGGGCCTCTTTAAGATGGTCAATAATAAAACATGATATATTTAAATTTTGGGCAGGGAGAGGAAGAAATTATTAGAATTTATTAGTGGGTAGTTTGCATTCAAAGTCTCTCAAACTGTAATGAAGCTTTGTCTATGCTTTCTTAAAATTATTTATGTTTAAACAGGCTCTTGAAAGGCGGGTAAAGACGTTGGAAAGAGAGCTGGATGCAGCTATTACGGCATCTGCTTGTGCACGTACAGAAAAAAGACAAGCTGAAGCAGCTCAGCGTGCTGCTGAAGCACGAACTCAAGAGGTTCTAAAGGAGCTTGAAAACACAACAAGTATGCTTGCAATTCTCCTCTTATATTGGATTTTTTCAGGAACAATGACTTTCCTATAAACTTTTATGTGTTTATAGATCACACATTCCAGACAGAACAAACATTATGTTTTTATTGGTGATATTTGTTAGGTTCCCCAGCTTAGCATAGTATAATTAATAAGGTGTTCATGTAATCATGAAATATACAAAGACCTCATGATGTCAGACAAGAGAATACTCCATAGTATATGATACTGGTATTCAAATCAAAAACATTCCATAGTTTATGATAACGGTATTTGACGTGAAATATGCCTGTGTAGATATTTATTATGACGTGAAATAACAGACTGTGAATTGTAAAATAAACAGGATGTTTCCAGAATATAATGATATTAAAAGAGTATATACCAAAGAATAAAAAAGGGAGTTTAAGTTGAGACAAAGATATAAATATCACGTGTTTTGCTCAGTGCATAATACATATCCTTGTAAGGAGCTGGTGCTTCTAAATTTAAGCGACTGCATATTTGTGCCTCCACACTCAACAATTCTTAATAAATAATGGTACCATTTAACTCAACATTATGTTGATGAATGCAGCTATAGGAGACATCCTTCAGCTTACAAACCTGTGAGATGTGGAACATAGCAGCTATGTGAAGCCTTTCTCTCAGCTTACAAACCTGAGAGAA
>ML798710.1:118630-131236 GCA_009831015.1 Picea engelmannii | reverse complement strand
AGCTCAAAGACATTACAAAAATCCACAATACAAGATCGAAGAAAAGGACAAGACATCCTATTGGGCTAGTATCCACAAGAGACGGGAAGTTCCCAGGAAGGTTTCATCCAAACCATGTAGACGAGGTGATGTGGCTAGGGGATCTCCAGACAAGTGGGTAGAGTGAGAGATAGGGATGCATAATGTTATCTGTGGGTGCCTTTGTAGAAGGCGAGCTGTACCCGTGATGGATGCAATTTTTTCCAAGCCCGTTCTTGCCTTTATTCTTTCTTTATTTGCTTTTTCTTCTTCTTTTTCTTTTTATTCAAGGTCTAACCAGAGGACACTGCCTTGGCATGGTGACTAGAGCTGACAGTGTTACCCACAAGTACTTTCACAGGGATGAGAAGGCTGGCTCGTGATGAGACCCCCTTTCCCTTGGCCATGCAACCAAAGGTCACTGCCCTGGCGTGGTAACCAGATAGTGGCAATGTCATACTGTTAGGTACCCATGAACCTAATAGGCTGGCTTGTGATGAGACCCCCTATCCTCTTGGCTAGGTCTTGTTTATTATTTTCCGGGTCCCTCTTGTTTCTTGCTGAGAGGATTTTTATTGCCTTCTCGGGGATCCCTGGGCGAGGCATCTCGAGGTTTTATTTCTAGGATTTTATCTTTTACCAACTGCGTTTACCTTCTGGGCCTTTAGCCCCTTCTTCCCACAAGATAAGGTGCAACCCTACAAACAGGTCAATCCAATGCCCGGACAAGGGGAATGGGATAAATGAGCGAGAGATAAGATGAAAAAGTGGTGGTATGATGGGAGCAGATGATGGCTCTTCAGAAATCCCCCTGGTGGCAAACCAAAACCCATGGGTACAGGCTTGCTAGGACACCCTGTCAATCTCCCCAAACATGGTCAAGTGGGTTAATGTAAGATCCAAGCAGTCGTTAGAGATAAAAGGAGTCAGATGCATATATCCAAAGGTTATAATGATCAAAAGTGACACATACCATGATACCTGGACTAATTACCTCATGGAGCAAGAGCCTTCTCCGATACAAGACCAAGCCGATGGTGATGGATGCTGCTGCTGCTGACAAGATGCTGCTGCTGCTGACAAGACGAATCTGATGAAAGAAGAAAAGGATGGGCCCTCCAGGGCCATATTCAGGTCAATCCTGCTCTTGGTACTCCATGTCTAGGACTTGTGGGCCTCGAGACATGATCTCCTAGTTATCCCTAGAAATCGGGGATAACAGTACTTACAAGGCACAATTGGTTATGGCCTAAGATGTGCAACAAATGTGGACTTAAGCTTGGAAGGATATGCCGATGCAGATTGGGCAGGAAGTGCAGTAGATAGAAAAAGCACCTCAGAAGTTGCTTCACCCTAGGATCAGCCATGGTTTCCTGGTGCAGCAGAAAACAAAGCTTTGTGGCTTTGAGTACAGTAGAGGCAGAATACATTGCACTAAGCGTGGCAGTTCGTGAAGCTGTATGGCTTCGCAAACTTTTGACAGACCTGTTCGATCATGAGATGGATCCGACGATTATTCATTGTGATAACCAGAGTTGTGTAAAGCTCTTCGAGAACCCATTATTTCATGACAAATCAAAACATATTGAAATCAAGTACCACTACATCAGAGACATGGTGCAGAGGAAGACAGTTCATGTTCAATATCTTTCTACTCATGAACAAATTGCAGATATCTTCACTAAACCACTTGCCAAGACAAAGTTTGAGTATTTCCGTGAGAAACTTGGCCTGATGGAGAATGCCTCCCTAGCTGAGAGGGAGTGTCGATGAATGCAGCTATAGGAGACATCCTTCAGCTTACAAACCTGTGAGATGTGGAACATAGCAACTATGTGAAGCCTTTCTCTCAGCTTACAAACCTGAGAGAAAGCCCCTAAGAAGGGTTCTTGGTTCCAGCCTGGGACAGAGATAGGAACGTAGAGATGACCTCCTCCATGACGTGAGTGAGAAGAACTCGAGATGATTATCCGGTGGAAAAGCGATTTGTTGAGTTAGGACGTGCCTGTGGCTGAGCACAAGGTGAACGTGAGAAATCCCAAAAGTGTTGGGCACATCGTCATGTGAACAGAAATGAAGATGATGTGATGGCCTCCTCTGAGCAACAGAGTTGACGAGATGACTCCAGATGATTCTCCTGTCAGTGGCAGTGGGAAAGCAGATCTGTAGAGTGGATGTGCCTGTGGACGAGCACAGGTGAACGTGTGAAGACCTGGTTCATCTGTGTAATGCAGTGAATCAGATCTATGACATCCCTATGGATGTGCCATTAGTGGATGAGCACTAGTGGGTGTATCAGATCCTTTGCTATATATATTGTTCAAGAGTCCAACCTACCTGTAACCCTAATTGTTATGTAAAGGGTACAGGTCGGCCCACCTTAATGTGATTAATAATAAATGTAAAAGATAATTAATATTAATATTAATTATAATAAATAAATATAATAATAAGTATATTTGACTTAGAGAGGTCGGCCATATTGTGCCAATAGACGCCCTTGTTAATTGGTCAAAGTCTAATATAAGTAGGAGATGATTCTCCATTGTAGAATCATATCCTTCTTGTATGTTTTGGAAATTTCAGCAAGTACTTCTCTTTGGCAAAGGTGCACACCTCTCTTGGGTGCTAGTCTTCTAGGGCTTAAGCACCCTCTTGTGTGCTAAGTCATTCTTGGTGGTGAAAGGTCTTTCTCTTGAAGAATATAGCAAAGGATTTGGCTTGGTTTTCTTCCCTTGTTGAGAAGGGTTTCCCAGGATATATCTTGTGTACTTGTGCATGGTGCTTCTTCTTGTGATCTTGGTTGCTGCAACATTCTTGTTTATGGTTAAGACATGATGAAATTGAAATGAACTACATGCTTAACCTAATGCTTATGAAAAATCAACACTTTAGAGCATTCCGAGTGAAGCTTCTTTCAGAGCCCTTACTATGAAATCCTATGTAATTGCTAATCTACGAGATACAAAACAACTTTAAAAATAACCATGTTCACCATTGTAAAATTTCAGACCCCACCCAGTTTCAAGTCTTGCTGATTTTCAGCCAATGTTTAATGCCCAAACCCAGTTTTATGACAGCTAATTAAACTCAACATATAATGAAATTTTTAGAACTGAAACATGAGAATTCTGAACAATATTTAATGCAGAAATAAAACCATATCAGCAACACATAACTCATAAAATTTAACACAGTGATTTTTGGTCTAACAACCACCCTGGAAAAGCCAACAAGGGGAAAACCAGTGAGAGAGGGATTTTTTATTATTTCAGAGCTTCAAAGAAAATCTTTTACAGCATATTCATCTTTAGAAATTTATTGACAAACTTATCTTGAAAACCGTGCCAAGTCTTCACACAAAATCGGAGTCAAACTCCTTGAAATTCGTTTCAGAATTTCCTGCACAAAAGTACATGTCTGCTCCTCGATATTTGTGCCTCTTTCTTGCTGTACAGATGCCTCGAAATATGTGCCAACAATAGCAACAATGTTCTGGGCAATAAATGCATGTACGGCCTCCTTGAAAAGCGTGCCAATCACCCATAAATCACACATAAATTATCCTCTATTTATGTGCAGCAAAACGATTGTACGGACAGTCTAAATCCGTACGGTACGGCCTGTGTCAGTTGGCTGTACCTTCCCCTGTTTTATGTGCTAAAAACTCAGCCGTACAAAGTGCTAAAATTCGTACTGTATGGCCTGTATAAAATGCTGTGCCTCTTCCTCGATTTCTGTGCCAGTATAAAGCTTTATGGACTGCTGAAATCCATACTGTACGACCTGTATTATATGCTGTGCCTCTTCCTCGATTTTTGTGCCAGTATAAAGCTGTACGGACTGCTGAAATCCGTACTGTGCGACCTGCAATAAATGCTGTACTCTCTCCTCAATTGCGTGCCAAAGTGTGCCTATATGCTGTCTTGGAATGCATGCCCTAGCTCAGTAAATGGCCTCCTTTAGCTCGCCCTCTTTGTCTTCTTGCTCTCTCAACAAATGAATGCATTAACTCTAGAAAGGGTGCGCCCTCCTACCTTAGTCGACCTCATGAGGGAAGGTGAAGAGTCCTATCATCCAACGGTTGAGATTATATGAGATCAACGGTGGAAATAAAATCATTTTAGTCACCCACTTTCCCTAAGTCTCAAAAAGTCACCTTTTAATTTGTCTCTCATAAATTAAATGACTAGGGTCTACATTAGGCACTTTCTCACCCCTTAGGTGCCTAGGTGATGAGAAATACTTGCCTAGGTACTTTTTTAATTATTTTTAACACTCCCTCTTACCGAGGAAAGTGTTACACACCACTCCAAGCTTGTCCCTGCAACTTTCTCATCTATAAATATGCACTGTAAGTTGTAACTCAACTGCTCCTCTCTGAACATAGTCACGGATGAAGTGATAACGAATCTCAATATACTTAGACCTGTCATGAAATACTGGATTCTCAGAGAGTTTAATGCAACTCTGATTGTCACAATAAATCAAAGTAGGCCTCAACTGCACACCAAACAATCCCACCAGCAACTTGCGAAGCCAAAGAGCCTCACAACTGGCCTTACTGGAAGCCATATACTCAGCCTCTGCAGAACTCAAAGCCACTGACTTTTGCTTCCGATTGAACCAAGACACCACTGTTGAGCCCAATCCGAAACAACACCCAGAAGTACTCTTCCGATCACTGACACATCCTGCCCAATCTGAATCTGTATAGCCCACCAGACAAACTCCATCCCCTCTCTGATAGTCCAGACCATAATTTACCGTACCACAAAGATACATGAGCACATGTTTTGCTGCCATCCAGTGCACTCTCCTAGGCTCCACCATGAACTGACTGAGAGTGTTGACAACAAAACAAATATTTGGCCTAGTATTGACCAAATACATCAAAGAACCGATCAACTGACAATATAAAGTGGAATCTACCAACTGTGACTCAGAAGCATGAAGCTTCTTCCAGTTGGTAATCACGGGAGTGGTCATCAACCTACAATCCTCCATCTGGAATCTGCTCAGAATGTCACACACATACTTCCCCTGTCCCAGGAAGATGTGTCCAGGCTCCTTCCAAACCTCCAATCCCAAAAAATACTGCATCAGTCCAATATCAGTCATCTCAAACTCTGAAGCAAGTCTCTCCTTGCAACTAGTGATGAGTCTCTCTGCCCCTGTAATGAAAAGATCATCCACATATAGCAAGAGTATGAGAGGATCCTCTCCAACCACAATGAAGTATAGGTTGGGATCTGCCTCACTCTTCTCAAAGCCCAACTGCTGCAAATAGGCATCAATCCTTGAATACCAAGCTCTGGGAGCTTGTTTCAGCCTATACAATGCCTTCTCCAGTCTACACACATGAGAATCTTTCCCATGCACTTCAAAGCCCAATGGCTGCTCAATATACACCTCCTCCTGTATAAGACCATTCAGAAATGCGGTCTTCACATCCATTTGGTGGATCTTTCAACCCATCTCTGCTGCAATGGAGATCACTGACCTGATCGAGGTATATCTAGCAACTGGTGCGAAGGTCTCATCATAGTCAACTCCTTCAACCTGTGAGAACCCTCGAGCTACAAAGAGAGCTTTGTACTTCTCAATGCTGCCATCTGCAACATACTTGAGTTTATAGAGCCACCTGAAGTCACCACTGACTTCCCCTCAGGTCTAGGAACAATTTCCCAAACATCATTCTTCATGATGGAATTGTACTCTTCCATCATGGCATCTCTTCAAACCTGTCTACTAGTAGCCTCCTCAAAAGTGGAAGGCTCAGACTCCCGGATACTGCTCACCATCGCGATGTAACTTCAAAATCTCTCGGGAGGTTTACTCTCCCTCACAGCGTGCCTGGAATTCCCCACTGAACCCTGTGCCTCCCTCAAAGTATCCTGAAGCCACTTGGGCTTCCTCCTCTCTGAAGTAGTGTCTCGTGGAGCGGTCTCTCCCTGCTCAACCCCATCTCTTGAAGACTGTGATCTTGAAGTAGAATCTGGAGAACTCAATCCTGAAACCTTTGGACCAGTAACCTGCGATCCTGGCATATGTGGCCTTGTCACCTGTGGACTAGTCGTCACCGAAACTGGTGGCCCCGAACTCTGTGTCACTGAAGTCTGCTGCGGACTCACCTGAGTCTGAGGTGATGACTGCTCACCCCTCTCTGTACCTCGTGACTTACTAAAGGCTCCATCCTCCTCAAATCTCACATCCCTCCTCAAAACTGTCTTCCTCAAGGAAGGAATATATATATGGAAAGCCTTTGAAGTCTCGCTATACCCAACAAAGATCCCTTTCTTTGTCGCGGGTTCTAGCTTTGTCCTCTTCTCAGAAGGGACATGTGAATATGTAAGGCACCCAAAAATCCAAAAGTGCCCCACCTCAGGCTTCTTCCCAGAGAAAGCCTCCTCAGGAGTCATACTCCCCACTACTCTGTGTGGACTCCTGTTCTGTAGATAAACTGCAGTGTAGCATGCCTCAACTCAAAGAAATAGTGGCAGCCCATGATCATGTAGCATGGCTCTCGTAGCCCCAACTATGGTCCTGTTCTTCCTCTCAGCAACCCCATTCTACTGTGGGTTGTAAGGAACAATCAACTCTCTCCTGATGCCCTCTCCTGCACAAAAGTCCATGAACTCCTTGGAGGTATACCCACCCCCATTGATTGTCCTCAGAACTCTGATTTTCTTCCCAGTTTGGTTCTACACAAGAGCTTTGAACTCTTGGAACTGATTGAAGACCTGTCCTTTGGTCTTCATGAAGAAAATCCAAGACTTCCGTGAGAAGTCATCAATGAATATAACATAGTATAAACAACTAGTCAACGATGCCAAAGACATCAGGCCACATACATCAGAATGAATAAGATCAAGAATACATGTTGCTCTACTGTCACTGCTTGGAAAAACAGTCTTGGTGTACTTTCCCAAAGCACACCCCTTGCATAACTCCTGGTGCTCTGTACTGAAATCTGGAACTCCAGTGACAATCTCCCTCAGTACCCTCAAAGCCCCATTGTGCAAATGTGCTATCCTCCTGTGCCATAGCTCACATAGATCACTGATGCTGGTAGAATAAAATAATGCTCTCGCTGGCTGGAACATGAGCTTGTACATTTTCTCATGTCGAGTCCCAATCACTTTGGTCGAAGTGATACTGGACCCCTTGGGGAAAAGGAGCACCTGCCCATCATGGAACAACACCTCATAGCCCCTCTCCTCAATAGTAGAAACTGAAACTAAGTTCTTCTTCAAGCTAGGAACATATAGGACCTCTCTCAACAATATGGGAGGTAAAGACTCCCTTTGAAATGATACAGTCCCACTACCAACTGCCTTGACCACCCGGTCATCTCCAAGCACTACCTCAACATCACCAATCTGAGTAAGATCTGTCAAGTGCTCACGAACACCTGTCATATGGCGAGAGGCACCACTGTCAATATACCACACATCAGAATGAGTGGTCCTAGTGGAAAGACACACTACTAAGGAGAACTCCTTATCAAACTTGGTGGAGAACTCCTCCACCGCTGCTGAAGCTGCTGTCTGCTTCTTCTTTTTGTTTGGACACTGTCCTGCTTAGTGCCCAAACTTGTGGCATGCAAAGCACTTGACTTTGCTCATGTCCTTCTTCCTTTCACTCTTTGGTTTGTTTCCTCCCTTAGGACCCTTTTTAAATTTCTTCTTGCTGTTGGCAGCAAGAGCCACATTCTCCTCATCATGACCTGTAGATGAACTGCCATGCACATAACCTCTCCGGGTCTCTTCCTGAACAAAGTCATACCAAAGACGTTCCCAATTGGGAAGCTTCTCCCTAGCCACAATACCCTCAACAAAAACAACCCATTGTTTGGAAACTCCATTCAATGTTGTTCTCACAAGCTCACTGTCAGCAATGGCCTCCCCCTCAGCTCCAAGCTCATCTCTCACCCGTGTCAACCTGGTAAGATATGTGACCACATTTTCAGCCTTGGTCATTTTAATGCTTTTCAGTTTTCAGTTTTTCATTTGTACTCTGGTACAACTTCGTCAAAGACTCCCACATCTCATAGGCATTTGTTTTCCTCGTCACATGAGGAATCAAATGATCTTTGATGGCATCGAGAATAATCCTCTTGGTCTTGATACTCTTCTTGGTGTATGCTGCAAAAAGAGTGGCATCGATAGGTACATTCACAGGATTTGTTGTGGAGTTCTCAACAACATCCCACAACTCATTTTCTTGCAACAACAAGATCATCCTCTCTTCCCAAGCACCAAAATTTGCTGCCCCATCAAGTCTCTCCTCAACCCTCAAACCTGTAGCCATTGACCCTTTTCTGCTGAAAATGAAAAATTTAAAATTCTGTCCGGTGAAGTGACTGCTGTCCCACTTTTCTGACTCGCTGATATAAATCTGCCTCTTTTTAACTCAGCTCTGATACCAAGTAAAATTTCAGACCCCACCCAGTTTCAAGTCTCATTGATTTTTAGCCAATGTTTAATGCCCAAACCTAGTTTTATGACAGCCAATTAAACTCAACATATAATAAAATTTTCAGAACTGAAACATGAGGATTCTGAACAACTGAACAATATTTAACACAGAAATAAAACCACATCAGCAGCACATAACTCAGAAAATTTAACACAGTGATTTTTGGTCTAACAACGACCCTGGAAAAACCCACAAACAGAAAGCCAGTGAGAGAGGGAGTTTTTATTATTTTAGAGCTTCAAAGAAAATCTTTTACAACATATTCATCTTCAGAAATTTATTGACAAATTTATCTCGAAAACCGTGCCAAGTCTTCACACAAAATCTGAGCCAAACTCCTCGAAATTCATGCTAGAATTTCCTGCACAAAAATACAGGTCTGCTCCTCGATATTTGTGCCTCTTTCTTGCTGTACGGATGCCTTGAAATCTGTTCCAACAGCAACAACAATGTTTTGGGCAATAAATGCCTGTACGGCCTCCTTGAAAACCGTGCCAATCACCCAGAAATCACACATAGAAATTATCCTCGATTTTTGTGCAGCAAAATGACTGTACAGATAGTCAAAATCCGTATGGTACGGCCTGTGTCAGCTGGCTGTACCTTCCCTCGTTTTCTGTGCCAAAACTCTGCCATACGAACTGTTAAAATCCGTATTGTACAACCTGTATTAAATGCTGTGCCTCTTCCTAGATTTCTGTGCCAGTATAAAGCTGTATGGACTGCTGAAATCTGTACTGTACGGCCTGTATTAAATGCTGTGCCTCTTCCTCGATTTCTGTGCTAGTATAAAGCTGCACGGACTGCACAAATCCGTACTGTACAGCCTGCAATAAATGCTGTACTCTCCTCGATTTGCGTGCCAAAGTGTGCATGTATGCTGTCTTGGAATGCATTCCCTAGCTCAGTAAATGGCCTTCTTCTTCAGCTCACCGTCTTTCTCTTCTTGCTCTCTCAACAAATGAATGCATTAACCCTAGAAAGGGTGCGCCCTCCTACCCTAGTCGACCTCATGAGGGAAGGTGAAGAGTCCTCTCATCCAATGGTTGAGATTAGATAAGATCAAAGGTGGAAATAAAATCACTTTAGTCACCCACTTTCCCTAAGTCTCAAAAAGTCACCTTTTAATTTGTCTCTCACAAATTAAATGACTAGGGTCCACATTAGGCACTTTCTCACCCCTTAGATGCCTAGGTGATGAGAAACACTTGCCTAGGTACTTTTTAATTATTTTTAACAACCATTTCCGCTCTAACATGTGGGCATGTTACACTTTATTATTACAACATCCCTATAACTGTAGTATACTTAGGGAGGTAATATGGGAGGTACTCAATGTTACACTTTATTATTACAACATCCCTACGTACTGAGTTGCTTTCTACCTGCCGACACCCTTGTCGAAGGTCTACCTGAGCTCATGGCCTTCTTGCCGAAGCCGCTGGTGCCCTCTTGCACCTGTCGACACACATTCCTGGGGTTTGTTCAGGCTCTCGGCCTGCTTACCGGAGCTACTGATGCTACCCCGCACCTGTTGGTACACTTGCCTCGAGCTCTACTTGGGGCTGCTGGTGCTACCTCCATAGGTTGCCTACCAATGGCACCTGCAGGTGCTAACTCCACTATCTTGCTGGCTGTGCTATCTTCGTGACTTGTTGACCATTGTCCTGCGTGGCAGTAGTCTTTGGCGACTGGTTCGGTGGCTAGCTCTGCCGCCCTCGACCTGCACGTTACCCTGTGCCCTTTTTTGCTTTGCCGACTGCTAGTCACTCGACCACCTGCCCTAGATTGACCGTCCTCAGCCTTCCCTTGGTAGCCCTCACTCGGCCTCCTAGATAAATAGGTCCAACTCGGCCCTAGATCTTACCTGAGTGCTTCAGTTGTCTTAGCTAGCTCACTCTGTTTTGAGATGCTTTTGAAATGAGGCTCTCTAGGTATATTAAAACCCTAGCCTTTCTCTCATGCATTTCTAGCCCTTAGATCTTCTTCCCAAGACCTAGATCTGATGGTGGGGACTTAATCAAGCATTGAGACAACTTAAGTCACATCCAACAGTTGTGGCTTAATCTCAAGTTTACTTAAGTGATCCCCACCAACATTATGTTGTCTAGACATAAGGTGGGCCCCTTCCACATTACTAGAGACCCCTAGTGTGGGAGTACCTGCCCGAGCTACAAACTCTAACACCCCTGTACCAGCCCCAAAAGCTCTGCTGCAAACTGGCTGTAACAGCTCTTAGCAGTTGTCCCAAACCTGATCACAAACCTACTGATTCAGCCCTCAATTAGTGCTGTTACAGTCCTGTAACAGCCTCAAATATGCCTCAAGGCTGTGGCTGTTCTCACCCTGACCCTTAAGTCTGCTGCAGCTAACCTGTAGCTGACCACCAAGCCTCCAACAGACCTGTCCTGTACACAAGACGCAGCCCTAATCTTCACAGGCCAAGTCACCTAGACCTGTGGCTGGCCGAGTTCCCTAGGCCTGCGGCTAGCCTCTACTAGCCAGGCCGAACCTTCCCTTTCTGCCCAACAGCCTTTCAACAGTTAGCCACTGCCTCCTTTGCTAGGCCGAGTCTCCTCCTTACCTGAACCTGCCCAGAACAAGAATAAGACAGCAAAACTAAGGCCTTTCAGCCTCCTCCATGGCTGGACTGAGGTCACCAAACAGCTAGACTGAAATCACCAAGCTCTCCCACAAGAATGACTGTCACAATGACCCTTAACTTCTTTATATACAAGTCTTAAGGGTGAGTAAAAACCCCAAGTCACCTCAATATTAAATTAGACTTTCTTATGTGGGTGTGAAACCCCAACACAAACACACGAAGCCCATCACCAAGCCCCCAGCTCAAAATACAAGGGGTTTTTCTCCAAACGAAAGGGCTAATCTGGTGCCCACAACAATTCCCACGTGCCTGGCACCTAGGCCACTAGTGGGAGTGCCTCCCGATACTACAAAAGCATCAAGTTTCCCTAAGAAACATAGAACTAAAATTTCAGACAATTGAAGTTTTGTTAGCGCTCACAATTGTCGTCGCGACCTGCCACAAAATATGTAAGGAAAATTCTAGTGCAACAAGCAAAAAGCTAGCCCACAATCACCACAACTAACTTTTTCTCTCTTCAGGTTATTTCATTCTAGCTCCAGGTGGGTATCCCTAAGAAACACACAACTAAAATTTTAGACAATTGAAGTTAAAAAGTGACTGGTGCTTGAAGTCCAATGGGTGATGGAGTCAGAAAAGTGGAGAAAACGAATTAGTAGGTGATGTACCTCACGCCAATTTGTTCAGAAAATTGCATTGAAGAAACAACAGTAAACCAGAAAGAAAAGGGGAGAAAACAAATTATTCGGTGATGTACCTCACGCCAATTTGTTCAGAAAATTGCATTGAAGAAACAGCAGTAAACCAGAAAGCTATCTAATTGATCAGGCAATGCACATAGAATATTAATTATGATAGCCAAAAAGAGACATCTATTGATCATCAATTTTTTGAGACTTGTAAAAAATCACTCTCCTATGCTCCATACAATGTCTCCAGAATGACAAGAAAAGAGGGTAGGAGCAATTGTGGAAAGACGTCATAAAAGACAAAAGGACAACTGAAAAAAAAAATCTCAATCCTCCCTCTTGCTCTTATAGAATGAGCAATGAGAGGTTACAATAAATGTGTCAGAATAGAAAAAGTGGAAAATGAATAGCAAGAGGAACTCCTCAAGTGGTGCACCCTCATAGTGGATGCTTGTAACTGCTGCATTAATGCACCTTACTCCTGTCTGTGTAGCTGCTCATTAACTTGCCTTTATGCTGTCAACAATAGAAAAGTGAATGCATTTATGAATGGATAGGTAACTCCCTGATGAGGGCACCTTCCTTGCTGCCCTGAATAGGTAAAGTAGCTGCTCAAAATGAAGCACCTTACTATTGAATTTTAATGCTTAGCTCAAGGACATGTAGTTTCTTTCAATTTAGCATGAACTTGAACCATAAACAATGCAGCAATACAATATACAATAGCTGCAATAACCAAGATCACAAGAAGAATAACCATGCACAAGAACACAAGAAGTTATCCTGGGAAAACCCTTCTCAACCAAGGGAAAA
>ML798710.1:97254-115616 GCA_009831015.1 Picea engelmannii | reverse complement strand
TCTTGTTTTATGACTATGCAATCTTAATATCAGATTTACATCCTACTGTCCTTGCCTTTTAGCTGTTCTGTACTTCAGGAATCTTGCATACAATTTTTAAAAAGAGACTGCTGTTTCTCACTTACCCTAAAAATCTAACAGTTCTCACAGATCATCTCAACTCAGTCTAGAGGAGAACGACCTGGAGAATGTCTCATGAAGCTGCAATCATCAACACTCCCTCTCAGCTAGGGAGGCATTCTCCACCAGGTCAAGTCTCTCACGGAAGTACTCGAACTTCGTCCTGGTAAGTGGTTAGGTGAAGACATCTGCAACCTGCTCGTGTGTAGAAAGGTACTGCACATGTACTGCTTTCCTCTGCACCATATCTCTGATGTAATGGTATTTGATTTCGATGTGTTTCGATTTATCGTGAAACACAGGATTCTCTGAGAGCTTCACACAACTATGGTTATCACAATGGATAACGGTGGAATCCATCTCATGTCCAAATAAGTCTGCAAGGAGCTTGCGAAGCCACACTGCTTTGTGGATTGCCATAGATAATGCAATGTACTTTGCTTCTGCGGTACTCAAAGCCACATAAGTCTGTTTCCTGTTGCACTAGGAAACCATGGCAGATCTCAAAGTAAAACAACATTTGAAGGTGCTCTTCCGGTCCACTATGCTCCCTGCCCAATCTGCATTAGCATATCCCTGCAATCTCATGTCTACACCGGAGGCATATGTCAGTCCATAACCAACAATGCCTCGTAAATATCTCAACACCTGTTTCGCTGCTATCTAGTGTGTCTGTCTCGGTTGATTCATAAACTGATTGAGTACACTCATTGCATAGCATATATCAGGTCTGGTGTTAACTAGATACATCAATGATCCAATCAGCTGTCTGTAAAGATGTGGATCAATCTCGCCTGAATCAGAAGAAGTCTCGCTCAATTTCTTTAGATTCATCAACATCGGTTTAGGCATGGGCTAGTAGTCTGTCATCCCGAATTTATTCAATATCTCCACTGTGTATTTTCCTTAACTCAGGAAATTCTCATTAGTCCTCTGCCACACTTCTAGTCCCAAGAAGTAGTGCATCATACCAAGGTCCTTCATCTCGAATTCAGAAGCCAATGCACGCTTGCATTCAACAATAAGGCTTTCTGAATCAGTGAGGAATAAGTCATCAACATATAGGACCAAAATCAGGCACTCCTCATCAACAATGTTGTAGTATAGGTTTGGATCAGCAACACTCTTGCTGAAGCCCAAACTCATCAAGTATCCATCAATCTTCTCATACCATGCACGAGGTGCCTGTTTTAGTCCATACAGGGCTTTCTTCAACCTGCACACATGAGACTCCTTCTCATGTATCATGAATTCATCTCGCTGCTCGATGTAAACTTCTTCCTCAATTTCTCCATTGAGAAAGGTTGTCTTTACATCCATCTGATGTAGTCTCCAACCCATGGATGCTGCAAGGGCAATGATCGTACGGATGGAAGTATATCGGGCAACATGAGTAAATGTCTCCTCATAGTCTATTCCCTCCAGTCGAGAGAATGCTCTAGCCACAAATCTCACTTTGTACTTCTCGACACTTCCATCAACTGCATGCTTGATCTTATAGATCCACTTGGATGTCACTACAGACTTCCCTTCCAGTCTCAGAACAATATCCCACACATCATTCTTCATGATGGATTGGTACTCTTCGGTCATGGCTTCTTGCCAAACCTGCTGACCTGTTGCTTCTCCATGACAAGAAGGCTCATTATTAATGGTGTGGCTCATAGCTGAAATATAGCTCGAAAATCTCTGTGGTCTCTTACTCTCTTTGAATGTACCATGAGGAGCTGCATATCCCTCTGCCTCCTGCAGAGTCGGTTGAGCCCATGCAGGCCTTTTCTGGCCTACTGTAATGTCTTTGGGAACATCAACTAGAGCTACGGGATCAATTGGATCAACTAGATCAGTAATCGTCTCCCTCTGAACTGCTAAAGGGGGAGAAGGTATTGTCTCTTCTTTATTCTCGCTGTCAATCTCTATCTGAGATTCTCTGGATCTTCGAAAGGCTATCTCTTCCTCAAAGGTGACATCTTTGCTAACCTCTATTTGTCTCTGACCAGGGATGTAGATCTGGTATGCCTTTGAAGATTCACTGTACCCCACAAGATTCGGTATGCCTTCGAAGATTCACTGTACCCCACAAACGTACCCTTTCTGCCTGAATGGTCTAGCTTGGTCCTCTTTTCCTTGGGTACATGAATGTATACTGGACACCCAAATATCATGAAGTGTCCAACCTCAGGCTTCACTTTGGTGAAAGCTTCTTCGGGAGTCATGTTCTTCATAATCTTATGAGGACTTCTGTTCTGAATGTACACAACTGTCATGGATGCCTTTTCCCACAAAATCATAGGTAGACTCTGATCATGTATCATTGCTTTGGTTGCCTCAACAATTGATTTGTTCTTCCTTTCTGCAACCCCATTCTGCTGAGGGTTATCAGGAACAGTGTACTCCCTCTTGATCCCTGTCTCAATATAGAAGTCACTGGAATCCTTGGAGGTGTACTCTCTTCCATTATCTGATGTCAACACCTTGATCTTCCTCCCGGTCAGGTTCTCAACCTGAGCTTTAAAGTCTTGAAATATCGCAAGGACTCTATCCTTGGTCTTCAAGAATTAAATCCATGTCTTCCGAGAGTGATCATCGATGAAGAGCACATAGTACAATTATCCATTCAAGGAAGCAACAGTCATCGGTCCACAAACATCTGTATGTATCAGATCCAAGATCCCCTTGGATCTACTGTCACTGCTCGAAAAGGACCCCTTGACATTCTTGCCAAGAGCACAACCTCTGCAAACACCATCATGCTCGATATGTATCTCCAGAAGGCCTGTCACCATCTTCCCTAGAGCGGGAAGGGCTCTATAATGTAAATGAGCAAGTCTCCTATGCCATAGCTCGCACAAGTTGATAGTATCATGTAATAAGGCTTGGACTGGTCGGACAGTCAATCTGTACAAACTGTTTTCTCGAACACCAATCACTCGGGCAAAATCCATGTGTGAGTTCTTGTGCCATGCAAGAACTTTTCCTTCAGAGAAAGTAACCTTGTAGCCTTTATCCTCTAAGGAAGAACAGAGACAAGGTTCCTTTTCATCCCAGGTACATATAGTACCTCACTCAATTGGAGTGGTATGTCAGAATCTAGTTGGAAAGAAGTTCCAACTCCCTTCACAGTATATCTGGCATTATCACCAAGTACAACATGCAGACGAGATTCTTTCTCTACAAGGTCTGTAAGATGTTCTCTATATCCAATCATGTGTCTGGAAGCACCACTGTCAATCAACCAAATATCACTATCAGTAGGGATCGTACCTGAAAGTGCTGATATGAAGAAGAATGCCTCATCTCTTATGTCTTCATCTCTGTGATGTGGTTTTGAATCAACATCGACAGTGGATGCATGTGTTCTTCCTTTCTTCTTGATAGGACAATCGCTCACAATGTGTCCATACTTATCACATCTGAAACATTGAATCTTTGAAATGTCTTTTCTATGTTCATGACCTTAAGCTGTTGAAGTTTTCTTGTCTTTGAATGCTTTGCCGAAACTTCTTCCATTTCTTCTGCCTCTCTTTGTATGAGAAGCAAGGGCTTGATTGTCATCATGATGGGAGTCTTGCACACCTTTGGCTACAAGTCTGGTTTCCTCCTGAGTGCAGTCTGCCCATAGATGATCAAAATGAGGTAAGTCTACTCTTCCACTGATACTTTGAATGAATGGTTCCCAATGTCTTGGAAGAGCATTGAGAATAATCATGACAATCTCTCTGTCTGTGGTGGTTTCTCCAATGATACCTAACTGATCTCTGAAATCTTCATGAAGAAGGTAGCAATGGTGTAAGCTTTTGTCATCTTGGGATTTTGAAGTTGGTATTTCAGTGTGAGAGCTTTGTTAGTGTTGTTGCTCTCAAACATCATCTTTAGTGCATCATACATTTGATAAGCTATCTTCAAGGTAGAGATGCGAGGTAGTAGATGATCTCTTACTGAATAGATGATTATCTTCCTAGCTTTGACATTGTCTGCCTTCCATTCAACCTTTTCTTCATCGGTTGCTGTTGCTGGTAGAGTCTTCTCTATCAATTTCAATAGGTCACTTTCTTCTAGAGTGATGTGTAATCTTGACTTCCAACAGCTGAAGTTGCTTGATCCATCAAGCCTATCTTCTACCATAGTTCTGTTCCTCATGTCTTGCAGATTCTTTACAAATCCTCACGGCTAGGCTAGAAACCCTATTGTTTTTCAAGAGGAGGTCTCTGTTGAAATATTGTAACTGCAAAGAGTATTCTATTTATTATTGATGTATTATTCATTAGATCATTCCCCTTTTGTGGATTGATCATGTCGGGTATTGTAAATGATCAAATCCCCTTTTGCGGATTGGCCAAACCCTAATTGTAATAGGCTAAATGAGAAGTCGGCCCCAGAATATATTAAAGTGGTTATAACCACCCAGATTGAGAAGTCAACCCTGCCAGTGAAAAGACACCCCAGTTCAGCGCCTGCCAGATTGTATAAATAAGAGAGGCTAGCGCCTCATTTGTACGTACACTCACTTGTTCATCAGAGCGCAAGTTCGGAGTTGCAATTGGAGAAGAAGGAAGAGAGAGAGAGGCACATTCTTGGGAGAGGACTTTCTGTATTGTTTGAGTTATCTCTTGGCATTGTATTGGCTATCTATATTATGGAAGTTTTTGCTGGGTTTTCTCCCCCATGAGGGTTTCCCAGGATAAATGATGTGTCTCTTGTGATTGTGTATTTCTCAATCATCCTATCTATGCTATGGTTATCTAGTGAATTGAAAAGAAAACCTAATAATAGCTTAAACCTTAATATGGCATCAGAGCTAAGATGAAGAGAGCATCTTTCATAAGAAGAAGAAAAACGTCACTGTTGCCGTACATGCAAATTAGGGCTTTTTATTGAAGAAGAATTTCATTCCCAAAACCATCTAGAAAAGTGCGCCCTTCCTCAAGGAACACTTTGGCATCATCAGCGCACCTTTTTAGTGGCTAGATTCCCGAAAATTGAAACCCTAGTTTTCACTAGGTACCAGAAAACTAGAAGTACCAGAGTACCAGAAGTACTAGAAAACCAGAAGTACCAAAAAACTAGAAGTACCAGTCCAGAAATCTGCTGATCAAGTTTGAAGGGGTAAAAGTTGGATTTTCTGAAATCTAACCACACCAGGCTACTCGCCTCAGCCAAGCGCACCTCTTGGTAAGTTCAAAATTCAAATCTGAGCATTTTCATTTTTTGGTCATTTTCCTAGCTCCAGGTAAAAGATGTCTGCAAACACTAAGCTTGTTGACAAGCTAGAAGGTGTGGAAAACGTCCGTGTCTGGAAGTATAGGATTGGACTCATTCTTGAAGAGAATGACCTAGCAAGATTCGTTAAAGAAGAGGTATCAGAACCCGCCGATGCCGCAGAGAAAGCAAAGCACCAAAAGGACACAATTAGGGCTAAGAGAATCATTGCAGATTCTATCAAAGATCACTTGATTCCTCAAGTGTCTTCAAAGAAGACTCCAAAAGAAATGTTTGATTCCCTAACCAGATTATATGAAGGAAAGAACATAAATCGGAAGATGAATCTAAGAACTCAACTCAAGAATACAAGGATGCAGAAAGGAGAATCGATCCAGGAATACTTCTCCAGAATATCAGAATTCAAAGAACAACTAGAAGCAATTGGAGATACTATAAACGAAGATGAACTCATAATGACGACCCTTAATGGTCTCACAAGACCTTGGGATGCATTCATCCAAACTATTTGTGCCAGAACTGAGAAACTGAAGTTTGACAGTCTTTGCGAAGAATGTATTCAAGAAGAATCCAGAGTAGCTAACCGAGAAGCCTTACTTTCAAGAGATGAAGATCAAGCCCTAGCTACTCACACTAAAGGAGGAAGGAAAAAGTCTTACTTCCAGAAAGAAACTCATAAAGAGTCTCAAACTCAAAACAAATTCATACATAAAGAATCTCAACCAAAGAGATTCCAGAAGAAAGGACAAAGAAAAGAAAGAGACTTCTCATCTTACCAATGCTACCATTATGACAAGATGGGGCATATTGCGAGACATTGTCCCGCTAGACAAGAAGAATACAAAAGGAAAAATAAGAGGCACCATGCCCATGCAGTTGAAGATGAAGAGCCACCCACAAAGATGATAAGAGATCGAATTGAAGACTATGTCTTAATCTCGGCCCCCTTAGGATCAGTATCACCTGGAGAGTACACTTGGCTCATTGATAGTGGTTCCTCCAAGCACATGACAGGTCAAAGGGATATCCTCTCTTGCCTTTTAGAAAAAAAGTTTTCTTAGAAAGTTACACTTGGAGATGATTATCAATATCCTATCAAGGGAGTAGGAGAATCAAACTACAAGCTTAATTCAGGGACTCCAATGAAGATGAAGGATGTACTCTATGTACCAGGTTTGACAAAGAACCTACTATCAGCTTTAGAGAAGAAAGGCTTCAGAATTGCCTTTATAGATGGAGAAGTTCTTATGTGGGCTAAAGGAAAAACCATGAAATAAGCAATCGTTATTGGAAAAGAAGAAGGTGGCTTGTATAAGCTAAAGGGTCACTAAGAAGCAGCGATGACCCATGCCATTGAGAATCCATGTGAACTTTGGCATAGAAGATTAGCCCACATCAACTACAAGTCATTACCGTATGTATGCAAGGCAGTCACAGGTCTACCAAAACTCAAGGTTGACCATGAAGGTGTGTGCAATGGATGTGCACAAGGGAAGAACATCAAGAACCCTTTTCCAAAGAGAGACAGTAAAGCAGAAGGAGTCTTAGAACTCATTCACTCAGATGTATGTGGCCCAATGCCATCATCTTCCATCAATGGGTATGTATACTATGCATCATTTATTGATGACTATTCTCGTAAAACCTGGGTTTACTTTTTGAAATCAAAAGATGAAGTGTTCAGTAAATGCAAGGAATTCAAAGCCTTGATAGAGAATCTTTGTGAAAGAAAGATCAAGATACTCAGGTCAGATAATGGAGGAGAATACACCTCAAAAGAATTTGTAAACTTTTGCAAAGATGTCAGGATCAAGAGGGAGCTCACCACTCCCTACAATCCCCAACAAAATGGTGTAGCAGAAAGGAAGAACAGAACTATAATGGAAGCAGTGAAGACCATGATCCATGATCAAGATCTTCCAATGTTCTTATGGGCAGAAGCAGCAAGGACAACAGTATATGTACAAAAACGATTATCCCATAGTGCACTTGGGTTCAAGACCCCTGAAGAGATGTTCTCCGGAAAGAAGGCAGAAGTAAGCCATCTCAAAATATTTGGTTGCCCAGTATTTGTACATATTCCAAAAGAGAGGAGAAACAAGCTGGACCCTTCAGGAAAGAAGGGAATATTTGTTGGATACTGTGAGGTCTCCAAAGCCTTCAGAGTTTATTTACCAGGTCATCGTCATATTGAGATCAGCAGGGATGTGACCTTTGATGAAGATGCAACACTCAAGAAATCAAAAAGATGTCAGCTTGAAGAAGTATATGAAGAGGGACCTGTAGCTCCCAGAGTTGCAGAACCAATGAGGGAAGTCATAGCTTCCCTTGACGAGGAAATTCTAGAAGATCATGACATAGTAGAATTTCAAGAAGCTCCCCAGATGACGATCTCCCACAAGAGAAAGCCAGCTTGGGCAAGGGAACTCATTCAAGATGGAGAGAAGTATGGTGTCCCTGAAGGAACCATAAGACAAGTGAAGAGACCTATGCCATTCTCCAGTTATATGGCTTTGATGTGTGATCTCTTAGAGAAGGAGCCTACCTACTTTGAAGAAGCCATTCAAAAGAAAGAATGGGTAGATGCCATGACAAAAGAATACCAATCCATTATAAAAAATGATGTATGAGAAATAGTTCCCAGACTGAAGAGAAAGGATGTGGTATCTTCCAAATGGGTTTTCAAAATAAAACATGCTGTTGATGGAAGTATTGAGAAGTATAAAGCAAGGTTTGTCGCTCGTGGCTTTTCTCAAAAGGAAAGCATTGACTATGAAGAGACATTTTCTCCTGTAGCCAGATACACTTCGATCAAAACCATCATAGCCCTTGCAGCTAAGATGAAGTGGAAGTTGCACCAGATGGACGTAAAGACAACCTTCCTAAATGGTGTCATTGAAGAAGAAGTGTATATAGAACAACCTCAAGGATTTGAAGTTGAATACATGAAGACTCATGTCTGCAAATTGAAGAAGGCTCTGTACGGATTGAAGCAAGCTCCTAGAGCTTGGTATGGAAGGATAGACAATTTTCTGACGAGCTTAGGCTTTACCAAGAGTAAAGCTGATTCTAACCTCTACTTCAAGGTTATGAATGATGAGCCTGTTATATTGCTGTTGTATGTGGACGACTTATTCTTAACTGGGGAAGAAAAGCTCATCACCGAATGTAAGAAGAAGCTCGCTGCAGAATTTGAGATGAAAGACCTTGGCCTAATGCATTATTTCTTAGGTCTTGAGGTATGGCAGAGCCCAGAGAGGATCTTCCTTAACCAAGGGAAGTATGCAGTTGAAATCCTAAAGATATTTGATATGTTAGAGTGCAAGTCCATGAATACACCCATGGAAACCAAGTTGAAGTTCCTGGTCGACACTTTGTCAGAATTGATTGATGCTGTGCTGTATAGACAGATAATTGGATCGCTGATGTATCTGATGAACACCAGACCATATATCTGTTTTGCTGTGAACACTTTGAGTCAGTTTTTGGTAGAACACAGACATGTTCACCTAGTTGCTGCAAAACATGTGATGAGGTACCTTAAGGGTACATTAGATTGTGGTCTCAGTTATGATGGAGATCATGACTTCAGACTGAGTGGGTACACTGATTCAGATTGGACTGGAAGTGTCTCTGTCAGCAAGAGCACTTTAGGATGTTGTTTCAGTCTGGGGTCAGCCATGATCTCATGGCAGAGTAGGAAGCAATCAAGCATTGCTCTTAGCACAACGGAAGCATAATACATTGTTGCATGTTTTGCCAGCTGCGAAGCCATATGGCTTTGAAAGTTGTTGATAGGTTTGTTCAACCTAGAGATGGAAGCAACCATGATCCTATGTGATAACCAAAGCTGCATAAAGATGATAGAGAATCCTGTATTTCATGACAAGTCAAAGCACATAAAGATCCGATATCACTACATTCGTGACATGGTGCAGAAAGGAGCCATAAAGCTCCAATATGTTAGCACGGATGAATAGGTTGCTGATGTGTTGACCAAGCCTCTATCTCGTGTAAAGTTTGAGCACTTTCGAGATAAGCTTGGTATAGTTCGAAAGGACCTCCCTCGAAAGGGGGAGTAGTGTTGTGTTGCCAACTTAATTGCTGTGATGATGTGCCAGCCTCATGCTGTGTTGATGTGCCAACCTCGTGCTATGATGATGTACCAACCTCGTGCTGTGATGATGATGTATTAGTTTTTATACTAATCCATGTTGATGGAGATGATGATACCATTCCAGCTTTCTGTTGGGAATGATATTGATGATGAGAAATTTTTTCGATGATTTATAGATACGCCAGTCAGTGTTCCAAGATTTTGTCCTCTCTCTCATCCGATGCTGTTGTAGAATACCCTTCTTGTTAAGGGGGAGTGTTGAAATATTGTAACTGCAAAGAGTATTCTATTTATTATTGATGTATTATTCATTAGATCAATCCCCTTTTGTGGATTGATCATGTCGGGTATTGTAAATGACGAAATCCCCTTTTGCGGATTGGTCAAACCTTAATTGTAATAGGCTAAATGAGAAGTCGACCCCATAATATATTAAAGTGGTTATAACCACCCAGATTGAGAAGTCGGCCCTGCCAGTGATAAGACACCCCAGTTCAACGCTCGCCAGATTGTATAAATAAGAGAGGCTAGCGCCTCATTTGTACGTACACTCACTTGTTCATCAGAGCGCAAGTTCAGAGTTGCAGTTGGAGAAGAAGGAAGAGAGAGAGAGGCACATTCTTGGGAGAGGACTTTTTGTATTGTTTGAGTTATCTCTTGGCATTGTATTGGCTATCTATATTAAGGAAGCTTTTGCTGGGTTTTCTCCCCCATGAGGGTTTTCTGCAGAAACCCTAAAACCAAAATTCTGTAGAAACCCTAGGGCCGAAAATCAAAACTTCTTCAATTTTTGATCTGAGAGTTGCAGGTGGTGCGCTGGACTAGGCCGTACCTGCCTGTGCAAAGATTAGGGCCAACGTTCAAGGGGAAACTGCTAAAACTAGCTTGACAAGGAAAATGGAAGGGGCTGTTTTTGCAGCTGCAGCAAGAAGGTGACGACTAGCTTGGAATAGCTTGTGCGATGGCTCTTCAGGAACACTGCTCTGATACCATGTTGAATTTTAATGCTTAGCTCAAGGACATGTAGTTTCTTTCAATTTAGCATGAACTTGAACCATAAACAATGCATCAATAGAATATACATTAGTTGCAGTAACCAAGATCACAAGAAGAATAACCATGCACAAGAATACAAGAAGTTATCCTGGGAAAACCCTTCTCAATCAAGGAAAAAACCCAACAATTCTTTGCTTTAGAGTCAAGAGAAGATCACCCTTTCACCACAAACCCTAGTGCTCACAAGAGGGTGCTCTATGACCAAGAAAGCTAGTGCCTAAGAGAAGTGTGCACCAAATTTCAGATCTCCACTATGAGTTATGTGAGAATGAGATATGATCCACAATGGGGATGTATCTCTCTAATTTATACATGACCTAGCACATCAAATGGATATGTTTATTGGCACAATAGGGCCGACTTGTACAATTGAGTAATATAATTAATCTTTTACACAATATTAATTATCTTTACATGGTGGGGCCGACTTGTATCGTTTACAATACAAATTAGGGTTTTACCAAAGTCTTACTCTTTGACAATATAGCAAGGGATCTCACACATCCTCTAGTGCTCTACCACTAGGGACACGTCCACCTGTGCTTAGCCACAGGGACGTCATTCTCAACAGATCAACTCAACTAAGTCCATAGGAGTAGTATCTGGAGAGCCATCTCAAATCGACTCAACTAAATCCATAGGAGTCCGAGAGGAGACCATCTCAAGTCATCTCAACTCAGTCCAGAGGAGCATGACAAGAGACCACACACGTCATCTCAACTCGGTCCAGAGGACTATGACTCATCCATCACATGGGCGTTCTCACAGATCGTCTCAACTCAGTCCAGAGGAGAACGACCTGGAGAATGTCTCATGAAGCTGCAATCACCAACACTTACTGGTGCTAGCTTCCAGGAATTGGCCCTTTCTGCTGCATGAAACTGATCCAAAGATAACATTAATTGGGTGCCCTCCATGCACTTTTAACTGCTCATTTAATGCTGCTGCTGCTGCCACTAATTTTCCCTCATTGCCAGGTAATAAGTGCTGTCATAAATCTGCTGACATATCAGGAATATTCCTTGCTGCTTTCAGGATTAGACAGTGTAACTCCTTAACTGCAACACCCTTTGGCTGGCCCAAAAAAACATCTGAAACCCCCTCAAGTGGGCATCTTCCATGCTGTCTGAAACAGCAACTGCTGGTGTAAAATCAGCCTTTAAGGCTGCGTCCTCCTCGTACAAACAGTGCCCTGAACAGGAAATCATCTCGAGTCCATGCTCTCCTTGCTGCTGATTTCCCACTGAAACAAGTGCTCTCTCTTTCTGTTATGGGAAGTGTAACTGCTGTGCCATAATGCTTCTAGTAATAAGAGTGCAACTGCCTCGTAAAAGTGCCCGGGAATAGCAAGTATTACTGCCCACTAAATGTGTCCTTAATGCAGCCTAGAATAGGTTAAGGTGGAGTACCCTACTGTTGCCAATTAATGCTGCTGAAACAGGTCAAATAAGCAAGGAAACAGTTCTGTTAAATGCACATCTCTGCTTCTGTCAGAATGCTGTTGGAACAGCTGTAGACTGTCATAATGACTGAGAACAGCACCCATACTCCATGAGTAAATGCCAATTTACTGAGGGTTTAATGCTTCTTAGGCTGGGTGATCCAAACCATGTATAAATCTGATTTGTTTGCTGAAGTGGTCTGTCTTCTTTGCTGCCTGATCCGAAACTCATCTCCTGGCTCTTCATGCTGTGCCTTATCTCCTGCTGTAGCTGCTGCTCAGAACATTGGTAAGTGGAGGCCAGTCCACAGTAGATCAACTTCTTGAATGGGATTGAACAAGAGGTAAAATTCTTACTCAGAAAGCAGGTAATCTCTCCATGAAAAGTCATTTCCTGGGCAAGTACAAATCTGTTTTGGTTTCTCTATCTCTGTTGGCAGATTAGGGGTTAACAGTACCAAACACTGCTAACAATCACCAACCATTGCTACAAAGATTGTGAGTGGGGCACTTGGAGTTTGGGCGCCCTTGTGAGGAAAGATAGTGCCAAAAAGGTGTATTTCTCCCCTTTTAAAAGATAACACACAAAAGTATATACGACCTTCGAGTAAAAGTTTAATATTTCCCTGAAAGAAAATTTACTTTATCCTTTAATTGAACAAAAATGTAAACCCAAGGACAAATGATATGAATGGTTACTGTTGTACCCTAATATGCAATGTATTGCAATAGATGTCTTGTACATGATATGACTTGATGACTAAACTGAGGTTGAGAAGCTCCATATATATAGGTATTGGGAGTGGGAAATATCCCCTAGTTTGGCTCCGCCAAAGTACTAACCAACATAAGAGGAAGTCCAACTTTAACACTAAAGGGGTTCTATCATAACCCAATGGGACCACCAGAGGGTCACACATGTCACCAAGACAATATTATCACCGTAACACAAGCACCTTACACATT
The DNA here is from genome assembly GCA_009831015.1 of Picea engelmannii. NCBI lineage: Eukaryota > Viridiplantae > Streptophyta > Pinopsida > Pinales > Pinaceae > Picea > Picea engelmannii. Next base: position 102,696 of record ML798710.1, on the reverse strand, counting down.
TAGTTGAGTGCTGATATTATCCTAACATATACAGCCTTTCACCGTCACTAGAATTAGCAGTTTCTTAGCTTTTTCCATGCCAGAAAAACTTTCAATTCTTCATCCATGAGCAAGCCTTGATATGGACTTGATCTCATAGCCTCTTTGTATGAATGTGAGAGTCTATACCCTCCTTTCCAACCTTGCTCGTTGCAATGGTTGGCCTTCAGAGCAGTTCTAGTGGCAGAGCACTTTTGAGGTTGACAGTTCTGTAATCTATTATTTGTGATTAATAAGTTAACTAGGATATTTAGAATAAATTTTTAAATTAAAAACATTAAAATGTGAAATATGGTAGTTGATTGGGTCATGGTTAAACCTAAAGATGATGACATGTTAGGCAACACTAATTTTCAATTTCTGATTCCCTAGGTGATTTTGAGAGAAGAGTATCCTTTGTCATGGCAGCTTAGCTGAATGGAAGCGCTTATGTCTAGTGGTTTGCCCCTTGAGGCCATCTTACCTGCACAAGAAGGCTGCTTGTGGTGTTGAATCTCTTTAGGTCATATCAATATGTAATGCATCTCACTGAGTTTAGTAGAAGCACTTCCAGAAAAAAATGGGAAATATAGTCCCTTATGACAGTTCAACCAATGGTTTAAAAACACATGGCACTGCATTTTTATTTTGCAAAAAATAAAACTGATTTCAATTTCACTAGAAATTCGATTTTGAAAATAGAGTAGACACCATTGGTTGAAAGGAAGAAAACTAACTGACCGTTGTATGTGTTGATGATTGCAGCGTCGTGTGACATTCTCCAAGATACGTTCTCCTCTATGACTGAGTTGAGTCGACTTGTGAGAGAGCCCAGTGTTGGGTGTGCCCATGTGATGGGGTGTATCATTCTCCTCTAGACCGAGTTGAGTCGTGCCCTGGTGTTGGGTGTACCCATGTGATGGGTGTATCGTTCTCCTCTGTGTGAGAGTTGAGTCGATGTGGTCTCCTGCCTTTGTACTCCTGTGGACTCAGTTGAGTCAAGCTTGAGATGATACTCCAGATGATTCTTCTGTGGAATCAGTTGAGATAGAGATCTGTTGAGTATGACGTCCCTGTGGCTGAGCATAGGTGGATGTGTCCCTAGTGGCTGAGCACTAGTGGACATGTGAATCCCTTGCTATATTGTCTAAGTGTGAGATTTACTTGTAACCCTAATTGTGATGTAAAGGGTACAAGTTAGCCCCACCATATGTGAAAGATAATTAATGTTTATTGTAATAAATAATTATATTTCTGAGTTATTGAGGTCGGCCCTATTGTGCCAATAGACACACCTATTGTTGTTCCTGTCTTGTATAAATGAAGGTGATTTCCCCATTGAGGAACACACACTTCACTTGTCATTTGGAAATTTCAGACCTACCTTTAAGGCTGAAGTGCGCACCTCTCTTGGGCGCTAGATTCAAGGTTGTAGAAGCATTCTCTTGTGTGCATTAGGGTTTATGGTTGGGGGATCTTCTCTTGAGAATATAACAAAGGATCGCTGGGTTTTCTTCCCTTGAGTAGAAGGGTTTCCCAGGATATTTCTTGTGTTCTTGTGCATGGTAATTCTTCTTGTGATCTTGGTTATTGCAACACTTGTGTATGGTGTAGCTGTTGATATTGTGGTAGCTGCGGGAGGTATTTACCTCCACGTGTAAACCTGACGAGAATAGAATATTCTGGGAAGCAAGAAGAAACCCTAATGAGTTGGCTAATAACCCTAGAAGACAAGTCGGCTCAAGAGGATAATTTGTATTAGGTTATTAGCCTCCAAGAGAAGAAGTCGGCCCGAAGAAAGAATATATACTGAGTAAATAGGTACCCAGAATGAGAAGTCGGCCCAGGCAGTTAGCCATAATTAGTATAAATACAGGAGGCCAGTCTTCATTCTGGCGGGCATTCTCAGAACTGTAGAGCTCACTTGTGCGCACTACAGTTAGCCAGTTTGTGCGCAAGTTTGGAGGAGAAGCTGTCGTTGCAGCTGTTGCAGCTAGCAGATTACGTTTTGTCTTGGACTATCTCTTGGTTATGGTTTGGACAATCTGATCAACTCTTGTTTGATGGGCTATCCTTGGAGAAAGGTGCACTACCCTTTGTTTGGCTATCTGGCCTAGGGTTTGCTTCCGGAGTGATCCTCTGTCAAGGTTAAGGTGCTCGGAGGGTGGCTTCGGCCTATGGTTGGGTGACAATAGTGATATTGTCTATGGTAAAACGAGCACATCCATCATATTCTAACAATAGTTGCATTTGTTTATGGTTCAAGTACATGCTAAATGAAATAAAACTCATGCTTGAGCCTAGCATAATAAAAATTCAACATGGTTTTAGAGCTTAGGACTTGAAAGAAGCCATTGCACAAGCCTTCAAAGCTAGCCGTCCTCTTTTCTGCAATCCGTACGACCCTCCTAGATTTTCCAGAAAAAGTACGACCCTCTCGTTTTTGGGTTGTTTCAACACCTTCCATTGAAACGTTGGGGCTAAAAATCGCATAGGAGTGTATGACCTCCTTTAGCGCACCTCCAACAACTTTCAGATTGCATTTCTGATATTTTGGATTTTTGCCCCTAGGGTTTCTAGGGTTCTGCAATTTTCTGCAGAATTTTGGTTTTAGGGTTTCTGCAGACCATTGAAGGAGTTTTTCAGCTCACCAGTGTTCTTTTGACTTTCAAGGCTTATTGTTGGCAGTCATAAGTCCAATGAAACCTAAGGTTGCTAGCCTAGCCTAGCCGTTAGGTTTCCTAGCCTAGTTGCTAAGGGTTTGTGGAAGAATCTGCAAACCATGAGGAACAAAACCTTGGTGGAAGATAGGCTTGATGGATCAAGCAACTTCAGTTCCTGGAAGTCAAGACTACAAATCACCCTAGAAGAGGATGAACTATTGAGTGTGATACAAAAGGCTTTACCAGAGACAACTACCGATGAAGAGAAAGAAGAATGAAAGGAAGATGACGTCAAGGCAAGGCAGATAATCATCTATTCAATGAGAGATCATTTCCTACCTCGTATTGCCAACATGAAGACAACTCGTGAGATGTATGAAGCATTGAAGAATATGTTTGAGAGTAACAACACCTTCAGAGCTCTTACATTAAAGGGCCAGCTTCAAAATATCAAGATGACAAAGGTTGACATCGTTGCTACCTTCTGTTGATGATTGCAGCGTCGTGTGACATTCTCCAGGATACGTTCTCCTTTGTGACTGAGTTGAGTCGACCTGTGAGAGAGCCTAGTGTTGGGTGTGCCCATGTGATGGGGTGTATCGTTCTCCTCTGGACTGAGTTGAGTCGTGCCCCAGTGTTGGGTGTGCCCATGTGATGGGTGTATCGTTCTCCTCTGTGTGAGAGTTGAGTCAATGTGGTCTCCTGCCTTTGTACTCCTATGGACTTAGTTGAGTCGGGCTTGAGATGGTACTCCAGATGATTCTCCCGTGGACTCAGTTGAGATAGAGATCTGTTGAGTATGATGTCCCTGTGGCTAAGCACAAATGGACGTGTCCCTAGTGGCTGAGCACTAGTGGACGTGTGGATCCCTTGCTATATTGTTTAAGTGTAAGATTTACTTGTAACCCTAATTATGATGTAAAGGGTACAAGTCGGCCCCACCATACGTGAAAGATAATTAAGGTTTATTGTAATAATTAATTATATTTCCGAGTTATTGAGGTCGACCCTGTTGTGCCAATAGACACACCTATTGCTGTGTCTGGTCTTGTATAGATAGAGGTGATTTCCCCATTGAGGAAACACACTCACACACTTCACTTGTCATTTGGAAATTTCAGACCTACCTTTAAGGTTGAAGTGCGCACCTCTCTTGGGCGCTAGTTTATGGTTGGGGGATCTTGTGTGCATTAGGGTTTATGGTTGGGGGATCTTCTCTTGAGAATATAGCAAAGGATTGCTGGGTTTTCTTCCCTTGAGTAGAAGGGTTTCCCAGGATATTTCTTGTGTTCTTATGCATGGTAATTCTTCTTGTGATCTTGGTTATTGCAACGCTTGTGTATGGTGTAGCTACATTTGTTTATGGTTCAAGTACACGCTAAAATGAAATAAACTTCATGCTTGAGCCTAACATAGTGAAAATTCAACATGGTATCAGAGCATAGGACTTGAAAGAGCCATTGCACAAGCCTTCAAAGCAAGTCGTCCTCTCTTCTACAGAACCGTAAGACCCTCCTAGGGTTTCCAGAAAAAGATACGACTCTCTTCCTTTTTGGATGTTTCAACACCTTCCATTGAAACGCTGAGGCTAAAAATTGCATAGGAGTGTACGGCCTCCTTTAGTGCACCTCCAACAACCTTCAGATTGCAATTCTGAGAATTTTGGATTTTTGGCCCTAGGGTTTCTAGTGTTCTGCAATTTTCTGCAGAATTTCGTTTTTAGGGTTTCTACAGCTCATTGAAGGAGTTTTCAAGCTTACCAATGTTCTTTTGACTTTCAAGGCTTATTGTTCGCAGTCATAAGCCCAACGAAACCTAAGATTGCTAGCCTAGCCTAGTTGCTAAGGGTTTGTGGAAGAATATGCAAACCATGAGGAACAAAAGCTTGGTGGAAGATAGGCTTGATGGATCAAGCAACTTCAATTCCTGGAAGTCAAGACTACAGATCACCCTGGAAGAGGATGACCTATTGAGTGTGATACAAAAAGCTTTATTAGAGACAACGACCAATAAAGATAAAGAAAGACAACTTGCCTCCATTGCTGATGTTGATCCAGAGCCACATCAGAGAGATGAAGACATCAAAGATGAAGCCTTCTTATTCATATGAACACTCTTAGGTACGTTTCCTACTGATAATGATATTTGGTTAATTGATAGTGGTGCCTCCAGGCACATGACCGGATATAAAGAGCATCTGACAGATCTTGTTGAGAAAGAGACCAGTTTACATGCTGTACTTGGAGACAATGCCATATATAATGTGAAAGGGGTTGGAACTTCTACATTCTGACATACCCCTTCAGTTGAGTGAGGTACTATATGTACCTAGGATGAAAAGGAACCTTGTCTCCATTTCTACCTTAGAGGATAAAGGCTACAAGGTTACCTTTTCTAAAGGAAAAGTTCTTGCATGGCACAAGAACTCACATATGGATTCTGCCTGAGTAATTGGTGTTTGAGAAAACAACTTATACAGTTTGACTGTCCGACCAATCCAGGCCCTGTTACATGATGCTATCAACTTGAGTGAGCTATGGCATAGGAGACTTGCTCATATTCGTTATAGAGCCCTTCCCGCTCTAGGGAAGATGGTAACAGGCCTTCCAGAGATACAAGTTCAACATAATGGTGTTTGCAGAGGTTGTGCTCTTGGCAAGAATGTCAAGGGGTCCTTCTTGAGCAGTGACAACAAATCCAAGGGGATCTTGGACTTGACACATTCAGATGTGTGTGGACCCATGACTGTTGCCTCCTTGAA
>ML798710.1:59520-81113 GCA_009831015.1 Picea engelmannii | reverse complement strand
GCTGTGGTTTATAATCATATTATGTACAACCCATAGGTAAGCTATGCCCAAGGCACATTCTCAGGAGTTGAACCTGGCTATCTTCCAATAGCAATTTTTGAGTTTGAGACATATGCTATGGACATTAAAAGTAAGTGGGACAAAGATTAGGTCTATTAGAGAACCTTCTTTCTTTGAAACTGGTATTAGATTTCAACAAATATTGTTTGTATGCATGGAACTTGAAGTCATTTAAAGCTACTTGTGTTCTATCATATAAATCAAGGCTTTCTTTGGCGGAATTACTTCCTAAACTCGAATACGTGGCTTTATGCAGAAGCTATATTATCAGGTCTTATTGCATATCTTTTGTAACTGCCATTGTTTTATTGTGTCGAATGTCTATTCGAAGAAATATGTAGGTAGTACAAACATTGTTTTCCATATCTAGGTTTTAATTATTAAGATTTTGGGACATTAAGATTTGCAATTTTGGGACTTGTTATCGTAGGATTTGTAGTTGTGCAAAGCCCAACACAAGATCACCAAATCTTGCGTAACTATATATTATCCTACCACTGTCACCTTAGTAAGAAATCCCCTCGTTTTAGTGATGGAGAAGGTCCACCACATGGGAGGCTTCCCCGGTGACCTCGAGGGATTAAAGTAGCAAGTTTGTTAGCCAAGCCTACCATCCCCTATCTTGATCACCCAATGAACAGTCTAGGTCTATGAAATGGATGAGGTATGGAGCTGTTTGAGTACATGCCTGGAACAAGAACACCTATAACATATATATGATTGATTTCCAAGTATAAACTTGCAATCAACAACTCATAAGACACTAGACAATGATAATTTGCTATAGCTGGTACTAAATTGCAACAATACAACAATTTATAACAAGTACAAGTTTGTAACAACAACATTAAATATACCTAAAAAATGCAACAATTGACAATAGAAATTCAGCATAAACTTAGTAGATTAATACCCAATTGTTATATGCAATTTCTGGTAAGTTTAGGCCACATTTAGATCAATGTATGTAGCAAAAAAGAGAGTATTTAGATGGCTGTAGCAAACTTTTGCAACTGCAGCAAGTTTGCAATCAAATTAGCTTAAGTTAGTAGATAGTTTGAGAGATTGAGAATAAAGAATTTTTTGATCACTTTCACCACAAGAGAGCTTTAATGATTAGTGCCTTAGGGGTATGGAGTCTTGATAACATCAATGTAATATATGTTGGAGATAAAGCTAGCAAAGGCCAAGAGGTAGGGCTTGAACTCTAAGGTGCTAACACATTAGGGCCTTAGGGTTCAAACCTTGAGGAGAATGATTGCTATAGTGCAAATACTTTTGGGCTCCAACAACCTTTTCTCCCTTCTTAGGTACTTCAATTAGGTCACAATCAAGAGTTTATAATCAAACTCCTAAAATGCTAGCACTTTAGGGATTTAGTGGTCTAACCCTAGGTAGGATTTCTTTCACAAATTTATGGATGAAATTAACCTTGTGAGAGGAGGAAGCACTTATGCCCCTCTCTTATGGTTTTACCAAGCAAGATCTTCAATATGAACAAGTAAAATTCACCATGAAACATTCAATAACATGAAATGAAATTGCAAAGATTTACTTACTTCACCAAGACATGACAGGAATAAACCCTAATTGCAACAATACCATCCAAAAATTAACAAATAAACATCCACACTTGACCCCAAGAGATAGCGCACAAGGTAAAAGAGCCAATAACCCTAAAATGATGAAAATTTCAGATGTATTCTCTCACAAAAGGTGAAAAGTTGTGATGATTAAATGAAATGGCAAGGTCCTCTATTTATGAGGCCTTGCAAACCAATTTGTCCATTTTAATTTGTCAACAACAAAACATAAGAGGGCTGACACCTCTAATTTATCTTTCAAAAATTCAAAATATAAAATTTACATAAAAATAGATGTCACGCCCTAGAAGGGTGATGTGACGTCAAGGCTGAAATGGTGGAACGTTAGGCCTCCAAAGGCCATGTGCCATGTCCTCAAGTGCCAAAGTGCCATGCCATGTGCTCCTCTTATCAAGCCACCACATGCTTAATCAAATCCTAGCTCCAAGGATGACGTCAAGGGATAATGATGATGTTTTAGGCCTCCATAGGCCAACATCCAAGTGGATAAGGGTGCAAGCTCATCCTCCAATGATGCTAGGATGCCTCCAAAGGAAACATCCTTCATCTTCCATGTGCAACGCTCATCATCAATGGTGCCCCAGACATAGGGTCTAACATCCATCTCATGGGCTTCCAAGCCCCTATGAAGGTCTAGGTGGCACTGTTCCTTCACGAATAGCTTTCACCGGGCAAGGTCTTGCACAGACAAACAAGTCTGCCCTCCAAGGGTCCACAAGTCATATGAATCATGCCAAGTAAGCCACATATAATAAGAGAACCACCCAAACATGTGCATCAAATCCTTCTTTTCAAATTAAAAAAATGTTCAAAGACCTTATAAACTTTGCCAAATTTAGGTATGGGAGGAGTGTCAAGGTGCCCTATTGGGTAGGCCAATCCCCAAGTCAAGGAATGTTTCCCAAGAAGACCCCATCTAAGTCATGTAATGAATATGAGGTGGATTGGGGCAAGCCTTTTAGGCATGGGGTTCTTGACATACAAGGATTCATATTGTCTCATTTATGTGTGCCTTTGTGGGGGGTGTGCTGCTCCTCGTCCGCGATGCAACATTTTATCAAGCCCTTTTATTGCCATTAATTTATTATGGTCCGAAACATTGAGTACTATGTGCAATGGAAAGTAAGGAGTACCACAATGCCACTTGAAGTTAGAAATACACAGAGTGCCATATGCAATGGAAAGCAAGAGACACCGCAAAATGTCTTTCCCCAACAAGCGAAACATTTAACAATTGTGTTTAGAAGGTCCTTGGTTTTTATGGAGAAACGTTTCATTTCTCTCAGGACCTTAGGGCGAGCATGTGGAAGGATAATGATTGGCTTTAAAATTTTTCCAGCTACAACACTTCTGGGCCTTTAACCCCTTCTTCCCATGAAACGAGGTACAAGCCCTTCTTGGGGTCAATGAACCTAAAAACAAAAAGATGAGGAAACAAAGGGGAAGAGGTGTGGAAAATGGTAAGTATGAATGGGAATGGTACGATGACCCTTTAAGGAACTACCCAGTAGAAACCCTTTTCCCGAGGGTGACCAACTTACTACGACACAATGACAACCACCAAGGTGAAATTAGGCAAAATGTATAATTTCCAAGCAAACATTCCATAATCAAGAAATAATTCTTTCCAACATGCTCAAATGCTTCAAATATTAAAGTGACACTTACCATGACACCAGACTTGTTACCTCATGAAGCAAGACCCATTGTCTTATGGGATCCAAACCTGATGTAGTGGATGCTGCTCCGTTGCTGGTGATGAGTGGTGATCAACATGAATAGGAAGGACGATGCATGATCTGTTGTTCCATTTGACTCTCGATACTCCATGTTTTCTACCTGTGGGTCTCGAGACATGATCTCCTTAGTTACCCCTAGACTTGGGGGTAATGGGATTGAAGTTGGAAGGTCTCGAAACCTTAGTAATATGACTTGCTAAAACTTGATGAGATTTGACAAATCAACTTGAGTGTCCATTGATTTAGGATGAAACTGTATGAATTTCCATATCGAGGTCAAGACTCAACTTTGACAAGACAAGGCCTTGAAGCACTCTTGAAACTCGGCCTTGATTACAAAGTGACAATGTTTTTTCACCATTTTCTCTTTTGTTTTTTTCCTTTAGAAAAAGAACTAGCATAGAGCACTAATGAAGTTTGATTGGAGCTTTGATACCACTTGTGGTGTTCTTAAATATTGAATGGGATGACACAGTGACAATGGGGTCGCCTTCACACACGATATTTATATAACACTTACTAATCCAAATAAAAGGAAGACATCTCCAAGAATAACAACTTGATAGTGGTTGTTACATTGATAAAAATAATGGGATATGTGAGACCTAGGAGAGACTCCTATGTAAAAAAATAAGATGCATAAGCCATAGTCGTAAGCTTATGTCACATGCCTAGGCGTTTGTTATATAAAAGTGGCATTTGTACACATATGGCCATATTACAAAGATATTATGTATGTTGTGATTAAGTACACAATAGGTAGTGTTACACAGATTGATTCAGATTATTTTCGGCACGAAATGAGAGCGGATATATAATAAAGAAATGTACAGAGATATCTCAGATATCCAATGATATAACAAAAATATATCAGAGACGCAACCATAAACATAGAGATACAATAATACACAATTTCTATTAATGAGCGAAATGTACAAAACTGTAGAAATACAGAGTGAAAGACTCGCTAGAATGGTGACAACTTATCTATGAGAAGAGATGCGACGACTACTCACATTCGCAAGAAGATGATTACAATGAGGGTCTGAAGACCTTTTTAACATAAATAAAATCCAAAATCCTAACCTCGAAAGATGAAAAACCAATAGTTTTGTGGACCTCGTTTTGGGTAGTTTGGTGTATCAACTTCCTAGGGGCGTAACTTTGGCATACGATCTCCGTTTGGGGCACATAATAGCTCGTTGGAAATGTATCGTCGAAGAGATTCATTTTGGGGGCTCAATCAGAGTTTTTGGCTACCATGGAGGTGCTTGATCTAGAAAAAACTTCATTTAGACCTTCAAATGGCCCTAGAAATTTAAGAACCGAAAAACTGCTAAAAAATATTAAATTGCCAGAAGACCATTTTGAACCAATTGGAACAGGTGGGTGGCCATCGATATCCACCTGGATCAATCCTCCCCCCTTAGGAAGCAATGGTCTCCATTGCGTTGAGTGCATGTTGACAACCAAATTTTCATGTAAATTTTATCATTATAAAATGCTGTCTTAATGGGATAAATTTTTTTGTAGCTGCCTTCTCCTTGCAAAGATTTCTATCATCTTTTGGTTTTGAAAAGATTCGTTTGATTAGCTGTGTGTATGAGGTCATATATTTTATCTATCGTTTCTCTTGTTCAATTTCATGACTGTAAGCATGAAATTAGAACAAGCTTTGGTTTGAGGGCATCATACAGTTTGTGGACGTTCCTTTTTATAAATTGGATAACACCTAAGGGAATCTAATGTTTTCAAAAATCTTAAAAATTTATAAACCTATCATATTATGGGTGAATCCCTTACCATAGCGCATGATTTATCCACCTTGGGGTTATGGCATATACATTCTCTTCCTTGATTATTGTTGATTTTCACATTACCATATCTATGAGCGCGCATCAAACAAAACTTTGGTGTTTTTTGTAATTTGAATCCTACCCCTTGAAGTCTTATCACGGTCTCGTCATCCTGGTACAGGACTGACAATCATACCTTCAAGCATTACTCCTTAGTCCTGCATAGCACATGCATGCATTCATTGCTTCAAGTGGTAAGATTTGGTGCTTGGGTTTGCCATTCATTTCACAGAGTGGTTTTTCGTTATACGCATCCTCTGGTTTAGTATCCACTCAATGCTCCAAATGGTCGCTATAGTGGCTTTCTGAAGCCTTAGGTATCAGGTTTCTTCTGAAAATGTAGACCTCATCCTATATTTCGTGTGTTTTCAAACACATCCCACCCTTCGCTACTCCTACTGTTTCTGTGTGACCATATCGATGGCGCCTATGGTGAGGATCGAGCCCAATGGATCACAGGCTCTCCTCTCACATGACAACGCCGTGGATGACCTCGTGTCTCATGGCTAGGATGGGTTCATAAAAAGATTTGAGGGTTTCAACCTCAAAGTGGCTCAAGCCTTTGCCCAGACTTTCGATGGCACCATGGCTAAAATTGGGGATTTGCAATTAGAGGTGACCGAGGGTTCGATTGCAGAGGCTACTAGATTGCCCCAAGAGGGACATCGTTGGTTTAAAAACCTCAAGTTCGAAGGTGTGCCTTGGCATCTACTCATGGCTTCCAAGAAATCGCGTTACAGTGCAAAAGGTACACCAATTGTTCTATTTAAACCACGATGGCATGACTTCTTGTTGATGCTTAAGAAATTTATTACCTGTGAGGGTAGATATGGTCTGGTCTTCCTGTATCATGTCTGTTTATTGATGGTATTTCTAGGTTTTAATTTGAATATGGCATTTTATCTACTTAGGAGCCTGCAAAAAATGACCAAGTTCTACCAGAGACAAAACCTAAATTCCCAGTCCAGTCTGTTCCATCACGACCTCATCCGAATTCTGGTGATTTCGCATTTGTCTAAAGCTGGGGATAGTTGGCACGATTTCGTGTATAGAAATGGGTTTTCCCTACCTGAAAACCTGACAGACTTACCTCTGCATATTAAGGAATTTCCCAGTCCCTGTCGATCAAACCCCTCTATGGAAAATCTACATGTCAATCTGGAAGAGAGCCCTGCGTCTATAGCTAAAACCCCTGTTGTTCTCCAGAAGCCATCCAAAGGCAAGAAACCGAGATGCGATTTTATTTCCAGGAAATCTTTAGAAGAGGTTTTGGATGATCTAAAGGATAAAATCCGTACTGTCCCTAATCCTGAGACAATTCAGGTTGATTCAAATGAAATTGATATAAAGAAACATGGTAGGAGAAAGAAACAAAGAAGTCCAGACATCAATTTTAAAAATAAAAGACACGGTCAACTTATTTCTCGAACACTAAGAAATCGACATCGTGATCATGTGAAACCGATCCCTGTGATTTAGGTCGATGATCGATTTTCTGAGGATGACATCGATGATCGAGTTGCTGAGGATGATATCGATGACCAGATCCCTGGGGTCGATATCGATGCTGATACACTACAGTTCGATTTCGTATCAAATCTTCCCCCATTCTTAAAGAAACATTAGTGTTTTTCAGGTATACAACATGATCTGAAACAAATCATGGAACATGTTAAAATACCCACTACAAAGCATACTCGGTCTTTACCTAGCATAGAATCGATGCATTGCGAAAATTGTTTCGATTGGATTGAAAGGTATTATTGGGATGTCCCCTACCTACAGGCACAATTGAACCAAATACTCACCCGAAATTCAGTGCTTGAGAGGGAGAACGCCGAGTTGAGAGCCCGCGTTCGATCGAACGCACACATGGCTAACAAACGTATTAAGCGATCCGGGAATGTATCAAAAATTCGACAAACTTCAATACCATTATAAATTCAGACATGTTTGATGCCTCTCTATTAAATTTATGAATTGGTAAATAGTTGTTTTGTTTTTAGGATTTGATTCTGTTTGAGAAATAATAGTTAGATTCATTTTTTTATTATTTTGAAACTAGCTACAAAATCAAAAGATTCTGTAGCCAGTCTGTTTAAATTATTTGTTGGGATTATTATCTAAATTTTGATTTCGTTTTATCATTTCAGGTAAACAACAGATTATGGTGCTATGCTTAAGCAAATGAGTCACGGGTTAAGCGTTCAATAGACTAGTAATTTCCCATTTCGAAAAAACAATGTTCATTAATATAAATATATTTGATTAAAAGACTCCAACAAGAGTATCTTTTTGTTTACTCTATTTTAGTGAAAAACTTATTTTAAGAGATCTGCCTCTATCTTGCATGATAGGAGGTAACAGATCAAAAACATGTTTAAATAACTATGTTGCCTGGTGATAGAGACATGTTTTCCTTGGACCATAGAATGGACATATATTTTTGAAATTATATGAGAAAACAATTTGCTCTTTGGCTTTAGACCTGTGTAAACTGTAAAATGTTTTTTCATTGTTTTCTCATGTAATTTTTTGATATGAAATGTTATCTATGTCGAATTAGCTTTAGTCTTTTATCCATGCAATATTTTATATCATGATTTTCTTTATGCTGTTCGTTATCTTCTGGTCTAGTTTATACTTGTAATTGATCATCTATTTCAGTATTTTGAATTTACGTCTGATGCTAAATGGTTGATAACACCATTATCGAGGGTTGAGAGTTCTTTCATTCTCAGTTATTGGATATCTCAAGGTTACAAGATATATAATTATTTATCTTTCCGTCATCATAAACTCGCTCCAGAATATGAAACACTTCCTTGAATTTCTTCAGGAAGTATTATGCTTGTTTCTGTCATAAGATTTTCACTTGACATAGGACAAGAAGAGCTCACACAAACGCGGAGAGACAATTTTAGTTTATTAATGCTGATCAGCTAGAGGTTAGTCAATGTATTATTTATTTAATTTGTTTATATGTGAATGAATAGTGATTGCATTATTTAAATGTTAATTAGCTTTGTCTATTTTCGTTATATCATTACAATTATATTCATTCATTGATTATTAGTTTGATATTTAGAACATTAGAATAAGTTTTGTTCATACTTAATCTTGTTTAGAAACATTATCTCAAACAACTACTTTCACAAGGTTTTATGCAAACTTTGTAAACTGTATATAATCATTGTACATTAACACTCTTAGTTGAACATTTGTAATTAATGTGTTGATTTTTAGAATTGTATCTTTAGTTAGTTCACTTCCTTTAGTTATTTTTAGGATCTTAGTTGGCTAATAGAGCCATAAAACCCGTCAGGTTAGATCATTCCAAGCGACTTGGGTTAAATAGACAACCACGGTCCGGATCTATCGTTCCCATTGATGGTGTGTCATAAAATCCCGTCAACAGTCCCCGGGGGAGAGGGAAAAAAATTCAATGAATCTGCATCTTGATGAGCTGCTTGCCTTGCTGGAGAAGTTGCGCTGCTTAGCTTGTTGAAGGCTGTCACAAACCTGTTGATGGTGGGGTTGATTCTGTTCAACCAGTCAAGCTACATGAGATGGCTGTGTGCAGAAGGAATCTTTGCACTTTGCTGCAATCTTGTTGACTCGCTTCAATTATATAGAAGGTGCTTGGGCTAAGGATGTAGTGGTTGCAGTGTCTTTCTGTTCACCTTTTGAACAAATTGTGAAGAAACTGAATTTTGTAGTATGAGATACTACCTTGCGGCACTGTTTAGTTGGGACAATAGTTGGAACTACCTCTAGTATCCTGTAAAGTTGACCCCCCAGAGTAATAATGACACTACATGGTCGAGACTCATAGATAGCATGGTGTTTCCACATATATGGCTGGTCCAAGAGAACATCACAGACATATAGCGGGGAAACATCACATAATACCTCATCCTTGAAGCGCTGGATGTCGTATGACAATCGACACTGCTGGCTGACACAGAGATCTCGTCCATGGCGAAGCCACCCAATGTTTTATGGCTGTGGATGTGGTGTTGTCGACAATCCCAACTGTTTGACAACCTCCGTTGAGATGAGGTTCTTCTGGTTTTTTCTATCAACAATAAAATGTAGCGGGGTCCCCTTCACCCACATCTGTGAATGAAAAAGGCGCTCCCCCTCTTCAGGATCTATTGGTTCTTCTGGTTGAATTGTTCCGGTCACGATAGTAGCAGTGGGGTCTGCGTCGATGATCTATCTTTTTCCATTATTTTCAGAATTAGATTCCGAATCAGGGTTTGACTTCTTGTCTTTGATCTCGACCATCAATCACTGTTTTGAGTGACATTCATCAGTGTTGTTCCAAGGGATTTTGTGGAAATCACACCACTTTCCAGTGTCCTTCATCTTCCTGTGACCCTTCTTTTCTTGTGGTTTGGACTAGTTTTCAGGAGGATGTTTGTTAGGGATGTCTTTGTCATACTTTGGTTGTTACAGATTTGTAGACCCGAACTCCTGTCTTTTCTAGTGCCTAAATTTTTGCTCGATTTTGACAACATATCGATAGGAAACTCCCAACGATGAGATGTCCAAAAACTCCATTTTAGTTTGGATGTATCTGTGTAGAGACCCACGATATTTCAGAACCAAATGCCACTCAAAATAGTTGATACCCATCTTGGTGCAAAAGGTATGGAAGGTATTGATGAACTTCGACATTGCTTGACCCCTCCCTTGACGCAGCGTGGTCCATCTCATGTACTGGTCTTCATAGTTACCAACAAGGTAATATTGTTCCTTGATCACATCCACAAAAAAGTCCCAAGTGGGCTTGGCCCCATACATTCCAGACTCCTCTGTGGAACTTTGTTCCCAGTTAGTTTTCCACCAATGTTTGACATGGGGGGAGAGCCTTAAGGAGTGCGAAGGTGATATTTTCCTTGTCGAAGAAATTGTGAACAAAGAAATAACCTTCTAACAGATTAACCATTTCTCTAGGGCATATGCATCTATATGTCCTTCAAATACAATAATATAAAAATTAACCTGTACCTTGAAAGACAAGGTGCCTCCAAAGTGGTCGCTTGATGAAAACACGTTGGTTGTTATCAGTAGGCGTTGAAGTATGTGGGAAAAATTCTCCATCATTTCATCCGTCTATCGCGTAAGAGCTTGCTAAAGCAACATATTAATAGAATCATTTGCTCTGTTGTTTTTATTTTCTTCTGCCATGGAGTGGTTATGCGAGAGCGATTGTCCTCAAGAGAGACAAATTCGAGACCCAACTTGCTATACTTGGACCTCGTCGGGGACATGCACTTAAAAAATGATCAAGAACAGTCTGCTCTGATACCACTGATCCAAATTATTTTCGGCATGAAATGAGAGCAGAGATATAATAAATAAATGTATAGAGATATCTCAGATATCCATTAATATAAAAAAATTATATCAGAGACACAACCCTAAACAAAGAGATAGAATAATACACAATTTCTATTAATGAACGAAGTGTACAAAACTGTAGAAATACAAAGTGAAAGACTCACTAGAATGGTGGCAGCTTATCTCTGAGAAGAGATGTGACGAAT
Organism: Picea engelmannii; assembly: GCA_009831015.1. Taxonomy (NCBI): domain Eukaryota; kingdom Viridiplantae; phylum Streptophyta; class Pinopsida; order Pinales; family Pinaceae; genus Picea; species Picea engelmannii. The sequence goes on along the minus strand of ML798710.1, from coordinate 70,299 downwards.
ACTCACATTCACAAGAAGATTATTACAATGAGGCTCTAAAGGCCTTTTTAACATAAACAAAATCCAAAACCCTAACTCTGGAAGATGAAAACCAATATTTTTGTGGATCTCATTTTGGGTAGTTTGGTGTATCAACTTCCTGGGGGCATTACTTTGACATACAATTTCTGTTTGGGGTGCACGATAGCTCGTTGGAAAGGTATATTCGAGGAGATTCATTTTGGGGGATAAATTAAAGTCTCTAGACATTATTGAGGTGTTCGATCCCGAAAAAACTTCATTTAAACCTTCAAAATGGCCCCGAAAGTTTAGGAATAAAAAAACTGCTAAAAATAGTAAATTACTAGAAGACCGTTTTGAGCCAGTTGGAATAGATGGGTGGCCACTGATATCCACCTAGATCAAAGATACAAAATTAGACAAAAGAATTGAATGGGTAGATACTTTTAATAAATCAATGAAGAGAGTGCCACATAAAAGCACATAATTGGAAAACACAACATGAAGACACAATGAACAAGAAAAGAAAAGAAACATGGATAACATATTTAATCGAAATCGGGGTAAGTTGGAAAACACAACATGAAGACCATTGAACATGAAAAGAAAAACAACATGGATAACATATTTAATTGAAATCGGGGTAAGTCGTTGCTAACTTGAGAATTAGTGAAATGCCTTGGAAAACACAAAAATATTACCTTAGATATTTTCAAAGGGTCATCGAGACAAACAATGCCATGTGCTTTTAGGTTTTGCATTAGGCATGGGTGTGGGAAGGGCTAGGGCAAAGAAAAACAAGTTTGTTTACAAACACCAAAAGGCCCTTTTAAAAATTTCTTGAAAGTTTTTACAATTCAATTGTTTTATATAATTTTAAAATTCTCCATGCATTATTTAAAATGTTGGTCACATGAAACAGTTTTTCAAAAGGGCTTATCACTATGTAGGGATAGAATAATTTTTTTTTTTTGGGAAAATGAATGAAATAAATTTTTCCTTCTTGCAATTTCGAAATCTAGGAGAAAGACATTCTAATTTGGTGGATAGTTGAAAAAGTATTCTTCCACGTGGTGAGGTTTTTAAATAGTTTCATGGGGAAAATTTATTGATGTAAACTATCTAACTTTGAATAACACTGGTTAAAACAATCACAAAATTGATGTTTTTCCTCATTTGTGCCTTAGTTTCCTTCTTCTTGTGGGGTGTTCATTGTGGATGATATGCTGCATGGTGAATTTGTTAGGAAAACATGATCGTAGAGCAATAAAATAAAATAAATGCGGAAATAAAAAACAAAAGATACACAATATAATAGAGACACATATATACGTGGTTCACCCAATGTGGGCTATGTCCACCAAAGAAATTGCCAGGTCCTTCCTTTATTATTATCTAGCAAATGAAGGGATGCAACCTACAACACATCCACTGTAACTTCCTCTTCTTTCTCTCACAGTCTCTTATCCCAGAATACAATATTCACTCTACTACACATACAACCACAATACAATTCCTCATAAAAGAGGGTTTCCTTCTAGAGAAAAAAAACCTAACATAACTTCTACTGTTGTATCTGCGACCTTATAATGAATGGTTCAGTTTGACTACAAAATTACAATCTTTGACCTGTATATGAATTAGAAAGATAATCAAGCTCCACAACCAACAATCTTCCACATGGAGACTGATCACAAAAACTCCACTACTGCTGTACCTGCTGGACTATCATCCACCTTGGACCTGACAAATTTCTCATCTTTACCTTCATGCTTGAAGACCAATTGAAACTGAGGAACTCCGTTTCTCCCTAGTTACTACCTTTGTTAGCATGTCTGCAAGGTTTTGACTAGTATGTATCTTTTCCAACTTCAATTGTCCATCTTCCAAAACAAAGTGTATGAAATGGTACCTGAGTTGTATATGCTTAGTCTTAGAATGAAAGACTGAGTTCTTTTCAATATGAATGACACTATGAATATCACAGTACAACCTACTATTTTCCTGCTGCTTTCCCAATTCCCCCATAAACCTCTGTAGCCAAATCATCTCTTTACTAGCCTCTGTAGTAGCAACATATTCTGCTTCCGTTGTTGAAATTGCAACAACCTTTTGCAATTCTGAAATTCAACTTACTGCTATTCCACCTATAGTAAAAACATACCCTGTAGTGCTCCTCCATTTATCTTTATTTCCTACCATATATGAATCGACATATCCTTGTAGAATAGTGTCCGAACCTCCAAAATAGAATGCATGAGTACTAATACCTCTCAAATACTTGATAATCCACTTTACTGCCTCCTAATGTTCTTTACCTGGATTTTTTATATAGACTTTCTCACAACTCCCACTGCATGTGCAATATATGGTCTTGTGCACACCATCACATACATCAAACTGCCAACTATTGATGAATAAGAGACTCTGGACATGTAGTTTATCCACTCGTGTGTCTTGGGACACATTTCCTTGGTTAATTTGAGATGGCAGGCCAAATGTGTGCTAATTGGTTTTTCATTCTACATTCTAAACCTCTCCAACACCTTCTCTATGTACTCACCCTGAGACAATGTCAATTTGTGATTTTTCCTGTCTCTTGTTATTCTCATACCAAGAATTTTCTTTGTAGAATCCAAATCCTTCATCACAAATGGATTAACTAATTTTTTCTTGAGCACATTTATATCCTGCATGTTAGACCTTGCAACAAGTATGTCATCTACATACAATAACAAGATAACATAGTTTCCATTTTATAGCCTCTTAAAATAAATAGAGTGATTAGAATGACATCTACTATAACCTTGTTTTGTCATAATCCTGTCAAACTTCAAATACCACTACCTTGAAGTTTGATTTAGGCCATACAGACTCTTCTTCAACCTGCATACCAAATTCTCCTTCCCTTTGACCTCATACCCTTGTGGCCGCTGCATATAAATCTCTTCATCCAAATCCCCATGGAGAAAAGTTGTTTTTACATCTAACTGTTCAAGATGAAAATCTTCTACTGCCACAAGAATTAAAATGATCCTAATCGAAGTCATTTTAACAATAGGAGAAAATATTTCATCAAAATCTATACCTTTTTCTATGCAAACCCCTTTACAATAAGTCTAACCTTGTACCACTTTTTTCCTCCATCTTCTTCCTTCAACCTATAAACCTATTTATTCTACAATGCTATTTTTCTTGCAGGCAACTGAACCAAGTCCCAAGTCTGGTTATTTACCAAGGAATCCATTTCCTTTTTTCATGCCTTGATCCCACTTCTTTTTAGTGTCTACTTGCATTACATCTTCATAATGTTTTGTTTCACCAGAATCAGTCAACAATAAATAACAAAAAGAAGGAGAGTATCATTCAGAGGGTCTACTTAACCTGCTAGATCTTCTAACAACACTTGCAGGAGTTTGAGGTATCTTCTGCTCCCATTGTTGTACATTTTGATATTATGGTATCTTTGGAGTTTTTTTCTTGGAGTGATTTCATCAAACAATGTGTATTCTAGTTTTTCTTCCTCCTATTTCCTTCCTGCAATTTATCTTTGTACATGACCTTCTCATTGAATATGACATTTCTACTCCTAATGATTTTTTCATTTTCATAATCCCATAAGTGATAACCAAAACCATTAACACCATGTCCAATAAAGGTACATTTCTTGGATTTTGTTTCAAGCTTTGTTCTATTTTCTTTATCAATATGGACAAATGCTTCACAATCGAAAGTCTTCAGAAATGAATATTTTACCTTTTTACCTATTTATACCTCCTATGGAATGCCACCATCCAAAGAACTTGAAGGTTCTCTGTTTATTAAGTAAACAACAATATTTACAACATCTGCCTAGAACTGTAAGGAAAACCCAACATGCAATCTCATACTCCTTGCACGTTCCATGATTGTCCCATTCATTCTTTCTGACACACCATTTTCTTGTGGTGTTCCTGGAACTATTTTTTCTCTATGAATCCCATGGTATGAATAGTAATTATCGAACTCCTTACTGCAATATTCACCTCCATTATCTGATCTGAGACACTTCAACCTATTTCCTGTCTCATTCTCAACCAAAACTTTCCATTTCTTAAAAGTATAAAAAACATCATATTTTTGTCGAATGCAATAAACCCAAGTTTTTCTAGTTTCATCCCAAGAGATGATACCTGAGTTGGTCCCCATACATATGTATGCATAAGCTCCAACTTTTCACTCTTTTTTTCTTTTCCGACTTTGAGAAATGTGACTCTCTTCTGTTTTCCGTAAACACAGTGCTCATAAAATCCAAATCAACTTGTTTAAGATCTGGAAACGAATTCCTTTTGTGAAGTATCTACATCCCCTTCTTATTCATGTGTCAAAGTCTATGATACCACAATGCTGTATCCACTCCTGTAGAAGCTAAAGAGATAGAAGAGTCAACATTAACAGTACATAAAAACAATGTACCTACCTTCTCTCCTTTTTCCGTTACCAATGATCCTTTAGTGACGTTCCACGCCTTATCTGTAAATTTAGATATACGACCTTCACTTGCCAACTGCCATGTTGAAATTTGATTTCTTCTTAGATCTGATACATGTCTCACCTCTTTCAGTAACCATTGGTTTTCATTTATTTGTTTTATTTTTACCTTGCCCATTCCAACAATTTGACATGGTTCATAATCACCTAAATAAACCTATCCAAAATCACCTTGAACATAATATTGGAAATATTTTCTATGAGGTGTGGCAGGAAGTGAAGCCCCTCAATCTACTACCCAATATTCAATAATATTATCTAAATAAAGAATCAAAGCATTTTGTAACACATCACTTTTTACATTTGCTTCCTGATTTTTGTCATGCTGTCCATCTCTTTGTGTTTTGGAGATCTGTAGTATTTTTTTCAGATGTCCTTTCTTCTTACAATTCCAACACTCTATATTTCCCAGTCTGGATTTGGATCCACCCTTCCTAGAATTCCCACGGTTCCCTGAACTCTTTCCTCTTTCCTTTTGTCTTCCCATGTTCTCCATAGTTAACACATTACATGATGTCTCACTTGTTATTTTCTGTTGCATTTCATTGTTAAGGATAACACCAATAACATCATCAAATTTTAGAGTGTTTGAACCAGAGACATAGTTACTTACAACCATGATCAATCCGTTCCAACTTTTTGGCAATGAGCACAAGATTAGAAGAGCCCTGACCTCATCATCAAAGGTCTCTTTTACAAAACTTATCTAATAGTAGCCGTAATAAATTCATTTAAATGATCTACAACATAACCACCTTTTGATATATTCATATTAAATAATCGCTTCATTAGAAATACCTTGTTGGAGGCCAAGAGTTTTTCATATAGTCTATCCAGTTCCTTCATCAGATCCTCTGTTGTTTTTTCTTTCAAAATATTGAAAGGCATCAACTCTGCCAGATATAGTTGTATCATTCCTAGTGCCTTTCTGTCAAGAACCCCTATTCTTCGTCCTTCAACTTCTTTGCTATTCCTCCCAATGGTAGGAATAGATCCTTCTGATAAAAATAATCTTCCATTTGCATCTTCCATAGTTGGTAGTTTTGGCCATTAAATTTCTCGACTCTAAACTTTCCATCTTTTTCCATTGCTCCCACTCGAACTAAGAACCCTCTTTTCCTACGAGTTACCTTTGGCTCTGATACCATTTATTAGAAAAACATGATCATAGAGTAATAAAGTAAAACAAATGTGAAAATAAAACACAAAAGATACACAATACAAATAGAGACAAAAATATATATGGTTCGCCCATTGTGGGCTACGTCCACCAGAGAAATTTCCAGGTCCCTACTTTATTATTATCTAAGAAATGAAGGGATACAAGCTACAAGACATCTGATGTAACTTCCTCTTCTTTCTGTCACAATCTCCTCTCTCAGAATACATTTTCACTCTACTACACACAACCACAATACAATTCCTCATAAAAGAGAGTTTCCTTCTAGGGAAAAAAAACCCTAACATAACTTCTACCGTTAAATCTACGACCTTATAATGAACGGTCTAGATTGGATACAAAATTACAATCTTTGACCTGCATATGAATTATGAAGATAATCAGGCTCCAAAAAAAAAATTAATACATTGTGAATGACAACATTTTATATAGAAGCAACATTGATTTTTTTCCTTCAACAATTTGAAGATAGACTTTTTTGTTTTTGTTTTTTTTTCCTCAAGAGTAAGCACTAGTGTAATGAAAAATCGTATATTCAGTAGTGGAAATAACTATAATACTTGGAAGGAGAATATAGAAGCAATTCTAGGCTATAGGGAATTATGTGACATAGTCACAAGAAAAGAAACTAGACTATGATGACAAATCAAGTAGATCAAACAATTAAGAAGGTGCAAAAAAAATTGGCTCCAAAAATAAAGTGGATATTATGGTATTGAATTTCTCATTATAGATGAGGATTGCATGACTTAAAGAGTGAAGTTAGTGTACACAATATTTGGGATAAGTTGATGTCTATGTAAGAGAAATCCAACACGATTAGAGTCTTGCATTAAAAACAACATACTAGTTTGAAGATGGCAAAGGGTGTATCAAAGCCCAATTATCTAAGTTCAAATATTTGAGGGATCAACTTGCGGTAGGAGTAAAGATCATAGAGGATGAGTTCATCACTGTTGTACTAAATATCCTATATAAGTCTTATATGTGGTGTATAACAACTTTGAACATCTCTATGATGACATCAAGGCCGACCTTTAAATGCTTGGTTTCTTGTTATACGAGGAGGGTGTGAACTTGGAGTTTAAATAAAAGGAACAATTTGATAGTGAACTTGGTTCCAAGTTAAATGAAAAAGGAAAGGCAAACTAAGTGAGAGTGTTGTTAAAGAACAAGAATAAATTAGCAAGGTAAAGCAACCAAAAAGACAAATCACTATTATGGTAAACCTGGGAGAATTTGGTGCAATTACAAAAAAGAAAGTGGGACATGGAATGCAAAAAACAATCTCATGAAAGAGACTGTGGAAGAAGAGGATGAGGATAAGGATGAAGGAGAATACTTCATTTTTGAAGTAACATAAGAGGATAAAATCTATTGTTTGGCACTTGGACATTGGAGCTAACAAACACAACCCATCATGAGGAGTGGCTCTTTGATCTTGATGGAATCAATTCAATGTATGAAAGTGACCTAAAAGCCACCCTAGGAGATGGAAGGACATAACATATTGAAATACAAAGGAGTGCTGCCATTAATCTTGCAAAATGTTAAAATAAGTTGTAATATGGTTTATTGTTTAAATGATGTAATATTTTTCGATGTACTCTTGATGTCATTATGATGGTAGTAGTAACATTTAAAGCTATCATATGTGGGGAATTTATCGATATGTAAAGATGAATTACACTTATTAGGGTCCTTTAGTGGAGTTTGTCTATCTAATGGTCATATTGATTGATGTACTTACTGCCATTACAATAGTTATAGAATTTAAAGTAATTATTTGTGGGAAATTTATACACATGCAATAGGACACCATTAGAATTAAGGGTCTTGTCAACCCAAAACTGTAAACACCAAATGGTATAGCCTTACTGTTCTTTGTAGTATCAAAATGGGTACAACATCCTTCTCTGCAATGTTACCTTTATTGATCATAAAAGGTGCATTGTAGGCTTGTACACGGTGACTGATCAAACACTAAACTAATTCAAATCTAAAACTAGAAATCCTCATGCAAACCATTCCTAGTTCACTCATATCTCATTGTCATATTAGAGTTGGAGGTATCTTATATTTGGAATGCACTATTTCCATTTTGGTCATTAGAATAGCTTACACAAATTACAATAAAATATTTAGGGTAACTCTTAAGGAATTGTTCAATCGAAAACAATTGAAACAAATTGAAAGCATAAAAGGAATTCTACATATAATGTTCAATGTTCATTTCATTAAATTTGGACTTCTTGGAGATAATTCACACACACCTAGGATTTATTTTTCCTAAGGTTTTCCCTATGTTTATTAGTCATTATTTAGTCTACTATATTTTAGGGAGAATATTCCTCTAGGAGAATATTCTCTTCAGTTCACACTTCAATTTGATCAATTGAGTGGATTCTATATGCCACATTGGGATTATCACCATGTAGCATTGGGATCATCACCAAACTAGTGCATTACTCATGATTCCCTGATCTCCTCCTCACTTCACTCTATTTCAGTCAGTTAACTGAAGACTGATAGACTAGTTAACTCATCTAGGTGGAAGTTCACTCTCATAACTTCTCGAGAGACTAGAATGGGTGGTAGTTTACTCTTGTAACTGCTGGTGTGCGTCCAGATCACTCTAGACCACCATTATGGCGCATTGTCTTATCCTCTAGTGCGCATTGGTTGAGTTGTATAGAGTATACCATGTGTAAATTATCATTCATTCATTTGGTTAATGAGAATTCTTCCATTCTTTCTCTTCTGCTTCTCTTTTCTCATATTTTCTCTGCAACTGTGTATGCCAATTCCTAGATAGATCTATTATGTGCAGGTTCAACACATTTACATGGTATCATAGACGAGAAAATGATAGGGAAAATACACATCAAATTATTTTTGCAGGTACCGAAGATTGAAGACAACAGAAAAATGGAATTTCCAAAAGAATTCATTCATACTCCGTACAATTTCTTCGCATGGAAGGAGAATATGATAATGCATCTTTGAGGCATAGGATTATGTCAAAATATTGGAACTGCAAAGAGTATTCTATTTATTATTCATTAGATCAATCCCTTTTTGTGGATTGATCATGTTGGGCATTGTAATTGACCAAATCCCCTTTTGCGGATTGGTCAAACCCTAATTGTAATATGCAAATTAAGAAGTAGGCCCCCAGGAAAATTAAAGTGGTTCTAACCACCCAAAAAGACAAGTCGACCTTTCCAGTGAAGAGACACCTCCTTTCAACGCTTGCCAATTTGTATAAATAAAGGAATCCATGGTCTCATTTGTTCACTCACTCAGCTCACTCATGTAGTGCACAAGTATTGAAGGAAGCTACCGTTACTAGTTGTTGGAAGAAGGAAGAGAGAGAGTCGCATTGCTTGGGAGAGGATATTCTCTAGTGTTTGGTTTATTGTCTTGGCATTGTATTGGCTATCTATATTAAGGAAGTTTTTGTTGGGTTTTCTTCCCCCTGATGGTTTCCCATGATAAATGCTCATGTACTCTGTGATATTGTTTCTTTCAGTAAGATCCTTATTATGCTGTTGTTATAACTGTAATAATTATTATTGAACCCAGGATTAATAATAACAACTTAAGAAAGAAACTTAACATGGAATCAGAGAAGGCCTGAAAGAGCATTGTCGCAAATTCAGTCTTCAGTTTTGTCGGGACTAAAAAATTAGGGTTTCTTGAATATTTGGAATTTTTGGCTACAAACCACATTGGGAATTGCACCCTTCCTAGGTGCATATTTTGGCACAAGAATCAAAGGTTTTTAGTGGAAAGAAATCCCAGAAAGTCAAACCCTAGTTTGACTTGGTACTAGAAAACTAGAGCCATAACCAGAAAGCTGCAGTCCATAATTTCGCAGGTCCAGTTTCAAGGGTCAGAAACTGGAATTTTGAGAAACTGACTATACCAACATACTTGCCTCAGTCCAGTGCATCTTTTGGTGAGTTCATTTTTCAGATCCAAGAAATTTGATTTTTCTATTATTTCTATAGCCTGGAGGGCTAGGGTTTCTACTGCAAGAAAGAATGGCTATCAATATGAGGGTAGAAGACAAGGTGGAAGGATCTGGAAACTTTAGATCTTCGAAGCATAGGTTGCAGATGATTCTAGATGAGAATGATCTCCTAGAACATGTTACAGTGGGTGTAGCAAAACCAAAGGAAGAAGAGAAAAAGGCCAAGCACAAGAAGAATGGAAATAAAGAAAAGAGAATCATGTCAGATTCAATAAAGGATCACTTGATCCCTCATATATCCAAACTACATAAAACAAGGCAAATGCATGAAGCACTTAGCAGGTTATATGAAAGAAAAGACATTAGCCATAATCCTGCCTTAAAAAATCAACTTCGTAATATGAAGATGGAAAAATCAGAATTTGTCTCATCCTATCTTATGAGAGTTTCTCAGATTAGAAATCAACTTGCAGCTATTGGATATTTCATTAGTGACAACGAGCTTGTAACCACAACCCTAGATGGGTTTCCAACATTTTGGATTCCTTTTGTACACAGAGTGTGTGAAAGAAGCAAGTTGCCCAAGTTTGATAAGTTATGGGAAAATTGCACACACGAAGAATCTAGACCTGCAGACCAACAAAAGAGATTAATTGTTGATGAAGAGAAAGCTCTTACAATTCAAAAGAACAAAAAAAATTCATTCAAGAAGAACAATTATTAAGCTAACTCCGTAAGAGTTCTAGATAAGAAGAAAGATGTTTCAAAGATCAGATGCTACAACTGTCAAAAGTTGGGACAGGTTTCCTATGACTGTCCTCAAGGAAAAGGGAAAATAAAGCATCAAACACATGTGGCAGAGGAAGAGGAATCTCCTCCCTCAAATAAAGCTTTAATAGAAAATGAGAAATATGTACTTTAAGTTGAAGATAGTTGAGCTGAAGAAAGATAGCAAATGGTGGAGTTCGTGGAGCCTCCCCACACAAAAACAAAAGATAAGTATTCATGTTTATTTTTAATATCTTGTTTACTTTAATACTTTATCATTACAAGTTAGATTTTTGTGAGAATGTTAATTAACCTTGTTTTATTT
>ML798710.1:38055-59420 GCA_009831015.1 Picea engelmannii | reverse complement strand
TGCATTAGGCATGGGTGTGGGAAGGGCTAGGGCAAAGAAAAACAAGTTTGTTTACAAACACCAAAAGGCCCTTTTAAAAATTTCTTGAAAGTTTTTACAATTCAATTGTTTTATATAATTTTAAAATTCTCCATGCATTATTTAAAATGTTGGTCACATGAAACAGTTTTTCAAAAGGGCTTATCACTATGTAGGGATAGAATAATTTTTTTTTTTTGGGAAAATGAATGAAATAAATTTTTCCTTCTTGCAATTTCGAAATCTAGGAGAAAGACATTCTAATTTGGTGGATAGTTGAAAAAGTATTCTTCCACGTGGTGAGGTTTTTAAATAGTTTCATGGGGAAAATTTATTGATGTAAACTATCTAACTTTGAATAACACTGGTTAAAACAATCACAAAATTGATGTTTTTCCTCATTTGTGCCTTAGTTTCCTTCTTCTTGTGGGGTGTTCATTGTGGATGATATGCTGCATGGTGAATTTGTTAGGAAAACATGATCGTAGAGCAATAAAATAAAATAAATGCGGAAATAAAAAACAAAAGATACACAATATAATAGAGACACATATATACGTGGTTCACCCAATGTGGGCTATGTCCACCAAAGAAATTGCCAGGTCCTTCCTTTATTATTATCTAGCAAATGAAGGGATGCAACCTACAACACATCCACTGTAACTTCCTCTTCTTTCTCTCACAGTCTCTTATCCCAGAATACAATATTCACTCTACTACACATACAACCACAATACAATTCCTCATAAAAGAGGGTTTCCTTCTAGAGAAAAAAAACCTAACATAACTTCTACTGTTGTATCTGCGACCTTATAATGAATGGTTCAGTTTGACTACAAAATTACAATCTTTGACCTGTATATGAATTAGAAAGATAATCAAGCTCCACAACCAACAATCTTCCACATGGAGACTGATCACAAAAACTCCACTACTGCTGTACCTGCTGGACTATCATCCACCTTGGACCTGACAAATTTCTCATCTTTACCTTCATGCTTGAAGACCAATTGAAACTGAGGAACTCCGTTTCTCCCTAGTTACTACCTTTGTTAGCATGTCTGCAAGGTTTTGACTAGTATGTATCTTTTCCAACTTCAATTGTCCATCTTCCAAAACAAAGTGTATGAAATGGTACCTGAGTTGTATATGCTTAGTCTTAGAATGAAAGACTGAGTTCTTTTCAATATGAATGACACTATGAATATCACAGTACAACCTACTATTTTCCTGCTGCTTTCCCAATTCCCCCATAAACCTCTGTAGCCAAATCATCTCTTTACTAGCCTCTGTAGTAGCAACATATTCTGCTTCCGTTGTTGAAATTGCAACAACCTTTTGCAATTCTGAAATTCAACTTACTGCTATTCCACCTATAGTAAAAACATACCCTGTAGTGCTCCTCCATTTATCTTTATTTCCTACCATATATGAATCGACATATCCTTGTAGAATAGTGTCCGAACCTCCAAAATAGAATGCATGAGTACTAATACCTCTCAAATACTTGATAATCCACTTTACTGCCTCCTAATGTTCTTTACCTGGATTTTTTATATAGACTTTCTCACAACTCCCACTGCATGTGCAATATATGGTCTTGTGCACACCATCACATACATCAAACTGCCAACTATTGATGAATAAGAGACTCTGGACATGTAGTTTATCCACTCGTGTGTCTTGGGACACATTTCCTTGGTTAATTTGAGATGGCAGGCCAAATGTGTGCTAATTGGTTTTTCATTCTACATTCTAAACCTCTCCAACACCTTCTCTATGTACTCACCCTGAGACAATGTCAATTTGTGATTTTTCCTGTCTCTTGTTATTCTCATACCAAGAATTTTCTTTGTAGAATCCAAATCCTTCATCACAAATGGATTAACTAATTTTTTCTTGAGCACATTTATATCCTGCATGTTAGACCTTGCAACAAGTATGTCATCTACATACAATAACAAGATAACATAGTTTCCATTTTATAGCCTCTTAAAATAAATAGAGTGATTAGAATGACATCTACTATAACCTTGTTTTGTCATAATCCTGTCAAACTTCAAATACCACTACCTTGAAGTTTGATTTAGGCCATACAGACTCTTCTTCAACCTGCATACCAAATTCTCCTTCCCTTTGACCTCATACCCTTGTGGCCGCTGCATATAAATCTCTTCATCCAAATCCCCATGGAGAAAAGTTGTTTTTACATCTAACTGTTCAAGATGAAAATCTTCTACTGCCACAAGAATTAAAATGATCCTAATCGAAGTCATTTTAACAATAGGAGAAAATATTTCATCAAAATCTATACCTTTTTCTATGCAAACCCCTTTACAATAAGTCTAACCTTGTACCACTTTTTTCCTCCATCTTCTTCCTTCAACCTATAAACCTATTTATTCTACAATGCTATTTTTCTTGCAGGCAACTGAACCAAGTCCCAAGTCTGGTTATTTACCAAGGAATCCATTTCCTTTTTTCATGCCTTGATCCCACTTCTTTTTAGTGTCTACTTGCATTACATCTTCATAATGTTTTGTTTCACCAGAATCAGTCAACAATAAATAACAAAAAGAAGGAGAGTATCATTCAGAGGGTCTACTTAACCTGCTAGATCTTCTAACAACACTTGCAGGAGTTTGAGGTATCTTCTGCTCCCATTGTTGTACATTTTGATATTATGGTATCTTTGGAGTTTTTTTCTTGGAGTGATTTCATCAAACAATGTGTATTCTAGTTTTTCTTCCTCCTATTTCCTTCCTGCAATTTATCTTTGTACATGACCTTCTCATTGAATATGACATTTCTACTCCTAATGATTTTTTCATTTTCATAATCCCATAAGTGATAACCAAAACCATTAACACCATGTCCAATAAAGGTACATTTCTTGGATTTTGTTTCAAGCTTTGTTCTATTTTCTTTATCAATATGGACAAATGCTTCACAATCGAAAGTCTTCAGAAATGAATATTTTACCTTTTTACCTATTTATACCTCCTATGGAATGCCACCATCCAAAGAACTTGAAGGTTCTCTGTTTATTAAGTAAACAACAATATTTACAACATCTGCCTAGAACTGTAAGGAAAACCCAACATGCAATCTCATACTCCTTGCACGTTCCATGATTGTCCCATTCATTCTTTCTGACACACCATTTTCTTGTGGTGTTCCTGGAACTATTTTTTCTCTATGAATCCCATGGTATGAATAGTAATTATCGAACTCCTTACTGCAATATTCACCTCCATTATCTGATCTGAGACACTTCAACCTATTTCCTGTCTCATTCTCAACCAAAACTTTCCATTTCTTAAAAGTATAAAAAACATCATATTTTTGTCGAATGCAATAAACCCAAGTTTTTCTAGTTTCATCCCAAGAGATGATACCTGAGTTGGTCCCCATACATATGTATGCATAAGCTCCAACTTTTCACTCTTTTTTTCTTTTCCGACTTTGAGAAATGTGACTCTCTTCTGTTTTCCGTAAACACAGTGCTCATAAAATCCAAATCAACTTGTTTAAGATCTGGAAACGAATTCCTTTTGTGAAGTATCTACATCCCCTTCTTATTCATGTGTCAAAGTCTATGATACCACAATGCTGTATCCACTCCTGTAGAAGCTAAAGAGATAGAAGAGTCAACATTAACAGTACATAAAAACAATGTACCTACCTTCTCTCCTTTTTCCGTTACCAATGATCCTTTAGTGACGTTCCACGCCTTATCTGTAAATTTAGATATACGACCTTCACTTGCCAACTGCCATGTTGAAATTTGATTTCTTCTTAGATCTGATACATGTCTCACCTCTTTCAGTAACCATTGGTTTTCATTTATTTGTTTTATTTTTACCTTGCCCATTCCAACAATTTGACATGGTTCATAATCACCTAAATAAACCTATCCAAAATCACCTTGAACATAATATTGGAAATATTTTCTATGAGGTGTGGCAGGAAGTGAAGCCCCTCAATCTACTACCCAATATTCAATAATATTATCTAAATAAAGAATCAAAGCATTTTGTAACACATCACTTTTTACATTTGCTTCCTGATTTTTGTCATGCTGTCCATCTCTTTGTGTTTTGGAGATCTGTAGTATTTTTTTCAGATGTCCTTTCTTCTTACAATTCCAACACTCTATATTTCCCAGTCTGGATTTGGATCCACCCTTCCTAGAATTCCCACGGTTCCCTGAACTCTTTCCTCTTTCCTTTTGTCTTCCCATGTTCTCCATAGTTAACACATTACATGATGTCTCACTTGTTATTTTCTGTTGCATTTCATTGTTAAGGATAACACCAATAACATCATCAAATTTTAGAGTGTTTGAACCAGAGACATAGTTACTTACAACCATGATCAATCCGTTCCAACTTTTTGGCAATGAGCACAAGATTAGAAGAGCCCTGACCTCATCATCAAAGGTCTCTTTTACAAAACTTATCTAATAGTAGCCGTAATAAATTCATTTAAATGATCTACAACATAACCACCTTTTGATATATTCATATTAAATAATCGCTTCATTAGAAATACCTTGTTGGAGGCCAAGAGTTTTTCATATAGTCTATCCAGTTCCTTCATCAGATCCTCTGTTGTTTTTTCTTTCAAAATATTGAAAGGCATCAACTCTGCCAGATATAGTTGTATCATTCCTAGTGCCTTTCTGTCAAGAACCCCTATTCTTCGTCCTTCAACTTCTTTGCTATTCCTCCCAATGGTAGGAATAGATCCTTCTGATAAAAATAATCTTCCATTTGCATCTTCCATAGTTGGTAGTTTTGGCCATTAAATTTCTCGACTCTAAACTTTCCATCTTTTTCCATTGCTCCCACTCGAACTAAGAACCCTCTTTTCCTACGAGTTACCTTTGGCTCTGATACCATTTATTAGAAAAACATGATCATAGAGTAATAAAGTAAAACAAATGTGAAAATAAAACACAAAAGATACACAATACAAATAGAGACAAAAATATATATGGTTCGCCCATTGTGGGCTACGTCCACCAGAGAAATTTCCAGGTCCCTACTTTATTATTATCTAAGAAATGAAGGGATACAAGCTACAAGACATCTGATGTAACTTCCTCTTCTTTCTGTCACAATCTCCTCTCTCAGAATACATTTTCACTCTACTACACACAACCACAATACAATTCCTCATAAAAGAGAGTTTCCTTCTAGGGAAAAAAAACCCTAACATAACTTCTACCGTTAAATCTACGACCTTATAATGAACGGTCTAGATTGGATACAAAATTACAATCTTTGACCTGCATATGAATTATGAAGATAATCAGGCTCCAAAAAAAAAATTAATACATTGTGAATGACAACATTTTATATAGAAGCAACATTGATTTTTTTCCTTCAACAATTTGAAGATAGACTTTTTTGTTTTTGTTTTTTTTTCCTCAAGAGTAAGCACTAGTGTAATGAAAAATCGTATATTCAGTAGTGGAAATAACTATAATACTTGGAAGGAGAATATAGAAGCAATTCTAGGCTATAGGGAATTATGTGACATAGTCACAAGAAAAGAAACTAGACTATGATGACAAATCAAGTAGATCAAACAATTAAGAAGGTGCAAAAAAAATTGGCTCCAAAAATAAAGTGGATATTATGGTATTGAATTTCTCATTATAGATGAGGATTGCATGACTTAAAGAGTGAAGTTAGTGTACACAATATTTGGGATAAGTTGATGTCTATGTAAGAGAAATCCAACACGATTAGAGTCTTGCATTAAAAACAACATACTAGTTTGAAGATGGCAAAGGGTGTATCAAAGCCCAATTATCTAAGTTCAAATATTTGAGGGATCAACTTGCGGTAGGAGTAAAGATCATAGAGGATGAGTTCATCACTGTTGTACTAAATATCCTATATAAGTCTTATATGTGGTGTATAACAACTTTGAACATCTCTATGATGACATCAAGGCCGACCTTTAAATGCTTGGTTTCTTGTTATACGAGGAGGGTGTGAACTTGGAGTTTAAATAAAAGGAACAATTTGATAGTGAACTTGGTTCCAAGTTAAATGAAAAAGGAAAGGCAAACTAAGTGAGAGTGTTGTTAAAGAACAAGAATAAATTAGCAAGGTAAAGCAACCAAAAAGACAAATCACTATTATGGTAAACCTGGGAGAATTTGGTGCAATTACAAAAAAGAAAGTGGGACATGGAATGCAAAAAACAATCTCATGAAAGAGACTGTGGAAGAAGAGGATGAGGATAAGGATGAAGGAGAATACTTCATTTTTGAAGTAACATAAGAGGATAAAATCTATTGTTTGGCACTTGGACATTGGAGCTAACAAACACAACCCATCATGAGGAGTGGCTCTTTGATCTTGATGGAATCAATTCAATGTATGAAAGTGACCTAAAAGCCACCCTAGGAGATGGAAGGACATAACATATTGAAATACAAAGGAGTGCTGCCATTAATCTTGCAAAATGTTAAAATAAGTTGTAATATGGTTTATTGTTTAAATGATGTAATATTTTTCGATGTACTCTTGATGTCATTATGATGGTAGTAGTAACATTTAAAGCTATCATATGTGGGGAATTTATCGATATGTAAAGATGAATTACACTTATTAGGGTCCTTTAGTGGAGTTTGTCTATCTAATGGTCATATTGATTGATGTACTTACTGCCATTACAATAGTTATAGAATTTAAAGTAATTATTTGTGGGAAATTTATACACATGCAATAGGACACCATTAGAATTAAGGGTCTTGTCAACCCAAAACTGTAAACACCAAATGGTATAGCCTTACTGTTCTTTGTAGTATCAAAATGGGTACAACATCCTTCTCTGCAATGTTACCTTTATTGATCATAAAAGGTGCATTGTAGGCTTGTACACGGTGACTGATCAAACACTAAACTAATTCAAATCTAAAACTAGAAATCCTCATGCAAACCATTCCTAGTTCACTCATATCTCATTGTCATATTAGAGTTGGAGGTATCTTATATTTGGAATGCACTATTTCCATTTTGGTCATTAGAATAGCTTACACAAATTACAATAAAATATTTAGGGTAACTCTTAAGGAATTGTTCAATCGAAAACAATTGAAACAAATTGAAAGCATAAAAGGAATTCTACATATAATGTTCAATGTTCATTTCATTAAATTTGGACTTCTTGGAGATAATTCACACACACCTAGGATTTATTTTTCCTAAGGTTTTCCCTATGTTTATTAGTCATTATTTAGTCTACTATATTTTAGGGAGAATATTCCTCTAGGAGAATATTCTCTTCAGTTCACACTTCAATTTGATCAATTGAGTGGATTCTATATGCCACATTGGGATTATCACCATGTAGCATTGGGATCATCACCAAACTAGTGCATTACTCATGATTCCCTGATCTCCTCCTCACTTCACTCTATTTCAGTCAGTTAACTGAAGACTGATAGACTAGTTAACTCATCTAGGTGGAAGTTCACTCTCATAACTTCTCGAGAGACTAGAATGGGTGGTAGTTTACTCTTGTAACTGCTGGTGTGCGTCCAGATCACTCTAGACCACCATTATGGCGCATTGTCTTATCCTCTAGTGCGCATTGGTTGAGTTGTATAGAGTATACCATGTGTAAATTATCATTCATTCATTTGGTTAATGAGAATTCTTCCATTCTTTCTCTTCTGCTTCTCTTTTCTCATATTTTCTCTGCAACTGTGTATGCCAATTCCTAGATAGATCTATTATGTGCAGGTTCAACACATTTACATGGTATCATAGACGAGAAAATGATAGGGAAAATACACATCAAATTATTTTTGCAGGTACCGAAGATTGAAGACAACAGAAAAATGGAATTTCCAAAAGAATTCATTCATACTCCGTACAATTTCTTCGCATGGAAGGAGAATATGATAATGCATCTTTGAGGCATAGGATTATGTCAAAATATTGGAACTGCAAAGAGTATTCTATTTATTATTCATTAGATCAATCCCTTTTTGTGGATTGATCATGTTGGGCATTGTAATTGACCAAATCCCCTTTTGCGGATTGGTCAAACCCTAATTGTAATATGCAAATTAAGAAGTAGGCCCCCAGGAAAATTAAAGTGGTTCTAACCACCCAAAAAGACAAGTCGACCTTTCCAGTGAAGAGACACCTCCTTTCAACGCTTGCCAATTTGTATAAATAAAGGAATCCATGGTCTCATTTGTTCACTCACTCAGCTCACTCATGTAGTGCACAAGTATTGAAGGAAGCTACCGTTACTAGTTGTTGGAAGAAGGAAGAGAGAGAGTCGCATTGCTTGGGAGAGGATATTCTCTAGTGTTTGGTTTATTGTCTTGGCATTGTATTGGCTATCTATATTAAGGAAGTTTTTGTTGGGTTTTCTTCCCCCTGATGGTTTCCCATGATAAATGCTCATGTACTCTGTGATATTGTTTCTTTCAGTAAGATCCTTATTATGCTGTTGTTATAACTGTAATAATTATTATTGAACCCAGGATTAATAATAACAACTTAAGAAAGAAACTTAACATGGAATCAGAGAAGGCCTGAAAGAGCATTGTCGCAAATTCAGTCTTCAGTTTTGTCGGGACTAAAAAATTAGGGTTTCTTGAATATTTGGAATTTTTGGCTACAAACCACATTGGGAATTGCACCCTTCCTAGGTGCATATTTTGGCACAAGAATCAAAGGTTTTTAGTGGAAAGAAATCCCAGAAAGTCAAACCCTAGTTTGACTTGGTACTAGAAAACTAGAGCCATAACCAGAAAGCTGCAGTCCATAATTTCGCAGGTCCAGTTTCAAGGGTCAGAAACTGGAATTTTGAGAAACTGACTATACCAACATACTTGCCTCAGTCCAGTGCATCTTTTGGTGAGTTCATTTTTCAGATCCAAGAAATTTGATTTTTCTATTATTTCTATAGCCTGGAGGGCTAGGGTTTCTACTGCAAGAAAGAATGGCTATCAATATGAGGGTAGAAGACAAGGTGGAAGGATCTGGAAACTTTAGATCTTCGAAGCATAGGTTGCAGATGATTCTAGATGAGAATGATCTCCTAGAACATGTTACAGTGGGTGTAGCAAAACCAAAGGAAGAAGAGAAAAAGGCCAAGCACAAGAAGAATGGAAATAAAGAAAAGAGAATCATGTCAGATTCAATAAAGGATCACTTGATCCCTCATATATCCAAACTACATAAAACAAGGCAAATGCATGAAGCACTTAGCAGGTTATATGAAAGAAAAGACATTAGCCATAATCCTGCCTTAAAAAATCAACTTCGTAATATGAAGATGGAAAAATCAGAATTTGTCTCATCCTATCTTATGAGAGTTTCTCAGATTAGAAATCAACTTGCAGCTATTGGATATTTCATTAGTGACAACGAGCTTGTAACCACAACCCTAGATGGGTTTCCAACATTTTGGATTCCTTTTGTACACAGAGTGTGTGAAAGAAGCAAGTTGCCCAAGTTTGATAAGTTATGGGAAAATTGCACACACGAAGAATCTAGACCTGCAGACCAACAAAAGAGATTAATTGTTGATGAAGAGAAAGCTCTTACAATTCAAAAGAACAAAAAAAATTCATTCAAGAAGAACAATTATTAAGCTAACTCCGTAAGAGTTCTAGATAAGAAGAAAGATGTTTCAAAGATCAGATGCTACAACTGTCAAAAGTTGGGACAGGTTTCCTATGACTGTCCTCAAGGAAAAGGGAAAATAAAGCATCAAACACATGTGGCAGAGGAAGAGGAATCTCCTCCCTCAAATAAAGCTTTAATAGAAAATGAGAAATATGTACTTTAAGTTGAAGATAGTTGAGCTGAAGAAAGATAGCAAATGGTGGAGTTCGTGGAGCCTCCCCACACAAAAACAAAAGATAAGTATTCATGTTTATTTTTAATATCTTGTTTACTTTAATACTTTATCATTACAAGTTAGATTTTTGTGAGAATGTTAATTAACCTTGTTTTATTTTAGTGTCTATGAATATTTATCAAAGAAGAGGATAAAGAAAGAGATAACATATTTATTTCAGGTATGATCACTCATGAGAGTGACAAAGGTATGTGTTTAGCTATGATAGTAAGGGAAAATTTGGTAATTTCATAGCTCGAGTGAAAAAGAGTTCAAAAGTCTTATTCATGATTAGGGTTTCAGATGTGTACATGCTTGAACAAGTTTTGTTTAAAAAAAGATGTGTACTATTCTGATAGAAATCATGATATAGTTTTATTTGATTACTACTTAATGTTACTGAATGATTGGCTAAGTGACATATCTCAAAAAGCATACTGTAAGTAAGTTTATAGGTCTCGGAAGAAATAACTTATGCCTTAACTTACAAAAGTTAGACAACATGAGAAGGACTTATGATATGGTGACAGTCAGTAAAGACCAGACAATATCCAATATTTATATAGGAGTAGGAGGCTCCTAAAGATGCATAATAGAAGTGTTCAAGGTGAATATAAATATGGATACTCAAATATAGTTGATGAGATGCAGGTAAATGCAGGTTTCTCCAGTACCGTTCTTATAGATGTAGAGGGAGCATGTTGATCCATTATGAAGTGAGGAAGAAAGAAATGTTCGAACTCAAGAAGGGACCCACAATGTTACAGAAGAGAACTTCAAGGATGATTATTATCAAATGTTACATAGTTAAATAATCCCTTAGTTTGGTGCAAGAGGGAGCTATGTCTCCGAATTCAAAATGGAGGATCGTGATTTGGTGTAGTTATGAAAGTAGTGGTCCATGGAAAAATTTACTCAGTGGATGAGTAATGAGATATTTTGATCAAGATGAAATTTATCCAGTAGATGGATGGTACCCAACAAATGAGTAGCATGGTATTATACCATGGAAAGATTTTGGACCACAAGAGTTTTTTTTCAAATCCCATAGCTAGACCTTCGTAGAGAAGGAAGAGACCTTCGTAGAGAAGGAATGAGAAATTCCATAGGTAGACCTTCATAGAGAAGGAAAAGAGAAGAGACCTTCGTAGATAAGGAAGAGGCCTTCGTAGAGAAGGAGAAAGAGAAGAGACCTTGGTAGAGAGGTGGAATGATAAATTTTACAAGGTTGGCCTTTGTCCAAGTGTTGAGTTTTGGATACTATAGGGACATGCTAGAATAGAATCGTAGAGAGGGGTGTGATCACCCTCGTAGAGAGGAGTGTGGATGTTTCTCCAAGGGTCAGCGGGAAGATAATCTCCTCTGGCCAAGGATTGAGTAGCCTGGAACACAAACCTTGACCATGTGGAATGGTTAGTTGGCTCTTGAGGTTTGTGTCGTGATCCTGCGTGAATCATGGAAAGGGAGTCTAGTCTTGCCCATGCTAGCATCTTAGCTTCTCTAGTTCACGTGGGATGTCTAGGAGTGAAGCTATGGTAGTAGTCCTTCCCAGTGGATGTGTGAGATAGATGACTACAAGATAAGGGAGAACATAAAAGGAATGGAAAAAATCATAGAATATCTTATGTGTGAATATAAGACATCTTCTATGTGAAGATAGATATCTTTTGTGTGAAGATAAGAAAGAGTATCTTCTACGTGAAGATGAAAGAAAAAAAGAGTATCTTCTGTGCAAATATAAAGAGAACAATACTTCTTTAATATGGATTCATGGAGAACCAGTCAGTGATCGTGATGCCAGATGACCAAGTGGATTATATTGATGCCTCCTGTTATCTAGTTGATGCTGTTACCCAGTTGATGATATTGTCCAGTTGATGATGTTATCCAGTGGATGCTGTTACCTAGTTGATGATGTTATCCAATTGATGATATTTCCTAGATGATATTGTTCAATTGATGATGACATCTAGTGACTTGTCAAAAGATAAAGAATATCCTTCTTGTTAAGAGGGAGTAATATTGATGATGAGAAAAACTTTCGATTATTTATAGATATGCCATCTAGTGTTCCATACGTTGTTGATGTTGTTTCCTCTCTCTCTCTCTCTTGATGATGTTGTAGAATACCCTTCTTGTTAAGGGGGAGTGTTGAAATATTGTAACTGCAAAGAGTATTCTATTTATTATTGATTTATTATTCATTAGATCAATCCCCTTTTGTGGATTGATCATGTCGGGCATTGTAATTGACCAAATCCCCTTTTGCGGATTGGTCAAACCCTAATTGTAATATGAAAATTAAGAAGTTGCCCCCCAAGAAAATTAAATTGGTTCTAACCACCCAGAAAGATAAGTCGGCCCTGCCAGTGAAGAGACACCTCCTTTCTGTTGGGTATGTGTTATATTCTTTGCACGAGGAGTAATTTTTTTTGGGCCGACATATTTTCGCCGGTTTCGTGCCGACATATTATCGCCGGGCCGACATATTTATGGGACGACATATTTCCGGGACCACATGATATTAGGTGGTTTTCGGCACATGGTTTTTTGCCGATGGTTTTCTATTTCCGGTTAAGGAATTAGGGTTTTGGACTAATCCAGGTCATTGGGTTAGGGTTTTGGATGCCGCTGGATCCTATATGTATATTGTATTGTAAACAATGTAACACAATGTATGAATATAATATATGCTGGTTTTCCCGGTTTGGGTTTCCAGGTGAAAAATCTCTGTGTAATGTTTGTATTTGCCATTGTATCTTTTCTGTTCTTTTCTGAATATCAGTTTGCAGTAGATATTGTACAAGGTTAGAATTTACACTTTCAACACTTTGCAGCTTGTATAAATAAAGGAAGCCAATGCCTCATTTGTTCACTCACTGATCTAGTGAAAAAGTATTGAAGGAAGCTACATTTACCAGTTGCCGGAAGAAGGAAGAGAGAGAGGCGCATTTCTTGGGAGAGGATATTATCTAGTGTTTGGTTTATTGTCTTGGCATTGTATTGACTATCTATATTAAGGATTTTTTTGCTGGGTTTTCTTCCCCTTGAGGGTTTCCAAGGATAAATGCTTTTGTACTCTATGATCTTGTTTCTTTCGGTAAGATCCTTATTATGCTGTTGTTATAAATGTAATAATTACTATTGAACCCGTGATTAATAATAACAAATTAAGAAAGAAACTTAACAGATTATATAGGTTAACCATGAAAACAAAAACCGAACCAACATCAACCATAGAAAAATCCAAGTATCTAAATCGAATGGATGAAGCGTTTGGAACAATTTGCATTCTCATTTCTCCTGAACTCATTTTTCACATATCCTCCTGTAAAACCCCCAATGAAGCCTGGACCACCATGGAAGGGGTTTTTGGTAAATAGGATGAGATGAGGGGACACATGCTAGAGGTGGAATTTCTCATACTGGATCCAAAAAAATTCGACAATCTCCAAGATTTCTTTACCAATTATAAGTATTTTTTGTTGCAACTCAAGGCTTGCGGGGTTGATAAATCTAAGGAGGAGAAACAAATGGTTCTCACCATTCTCTCCAAACTTGGTCCAAAATAGTGTTTGTATCCACATTTCATTCAGTTAGGTTCACCTATGGATCTACCTAGAGGATGCCCTCTCTTGAGGCATTTATCGAGTCTCTGACATAAGAGCATAACAAGCTCATCACTATGGGAAAAATCAAAGGCTTAAAGGAACATGCACTTACTATGAAAGATGGCAACGATCATCAATATCATATTTCTAAAGACAGAGACATAAGGAAAGCACATGAAAATCCAAAGAAGGAAGGGTACTCAAAACCCTTCAACGATGCCTCTGGATCCAAAGGTGGAAAGGGAAGAAAAGGGGAGAAATGCACTTACTGTCATAAAGGATTCCATCCATAATCTGCATGTATGTAGAAACAGATAGATATAATGACCCAAATACTTCAGCAAAACAACCTTGGAGATTTCATCCCTGAGGGTTCCAAGAACGAGAAGCCAAAAGATCAAAATCCCAAGAAAGAAAATTCTAGCCATGCTTTGATTGCCATCAACTCCTCTCCTAATGATTGAATCGTAGATTTAGGTGCATCACATCACATGGTTTCCAAAAAAGAAGTCTATTCTTCATTGGATGCATGCAAAGGTCCTCCTTTTCTTATGGGGGGAAACTCTCCAATCGAGGTCACCGACAAAGGAATAATTGAACTCACAAACAAAAGCTTTGAGAATGTGCTTCATGTTCCCAAAATTTCTGTGAATATTTTCTCTGTGTATCAGATGAAAAAATCTGGCACCAGAAAGAGAGTCATATTTACACATGATGCAATGGATATTTATGACATGCAAACCAATTCCAGGGTTTCTACCAGTGAGTTAAATCATCAATCTAGACTCTACACATTTTCTGAATTTATTGAACCAAATTCTGCATTACTACTCACCCATGCTAATGAAAGCAGTAGTATATGGCATGAAAGGTTAAAGAATTTAAATTTCAGATATATGCAACAACTTAGAAAGCATGGAATGGTTGATGGTTTACCCGACATCCACTTCTCCAAAAGAATTTGTGAGGGATGTGTTCTTGGAAAACACCCTCAAGAGAAATTCGAAAAAGGAAATACTCAAAAGGCTTCCTCTCCTTTACATATGATACATAGTGACCTCATGGTCCCTTTTTCACATCCATCAATCAATAAATCAAGGTACGTGCTCATTTTTGTTGATGATTTCTCACGCATCACATGGATTTTCTTTCTCTGGAAAAAATTAGAGGTCTTTCAACACCTTAAAGTTTTCAAAGCCCTTGTTGAGACATAGTCAGGAAATAAAATCAAAGTCCTCCGAACAGATAACGAGGGAGAGTATTTCAACCATGAGATACAAAGTCTTTTTCAGGAGGAACATATTCAGTTGCAACACACGATTCCTTATACTCCGCAGCAAAACGAAGTTGCTGAGCGGAAAAATAGATCTCTAAAAGATATTGAATCTTGCATGCTACATGCAAAGTCACTTCCATAGAGATTATGGGATGAAGCACTTAATTGTACAAACTACATCCAAAACATATCTCCCCATATATCTGTCAAGGATAAGACCCCCTACGAGGCTTGGAACACCCTCAAATCGGAAGTGACCCACTTCCGTATTTTCGGTTCATGTGCATAGGCCATGATTTCTTCTAAGAAGAGGAAGGCACTTGATCTAGAAAGAACAGAGTGTATCTTTGTTGGATACCCTAACGATGTGAAGGGATACATACTCATTGATATTTTCTCATACTAGCTCATCATTGAGTGTAGTGTCCAATTTAAGGAAAGTGTCTTGCATGTACCTCTGCATCCACATGTAGACACTTTTGTTCTTCCACCTGTCAGAGATAATGAGCATGCACATGCCGAATCTTCTTCATATGAGAGTTCTGATTTACAGGATTCAAATGATTCAAATACAACATCAGTACAATCAGATGCAGATTCAATGCATGCAAATGCAAATGTAGAGCCAGAGTCGAGGCCCGAGTGGGCCCAGACTACTCTTCAGGATGTGAGGGATCTTGTTTGGGATCCAACTGATACCAGGAGGAATCTATATGATTTCGAGGAGCCTCCTCTTGCACTCGGTGCCACTGAACTGTTTCCACCCAGATATCTTTTATCGATTCAATCTTCAGATCCATAATATTATGGCAAGGATGCTGGAAATCCCTTTTGGAAATCTTCCATGCCAGAGGAGTACAACTCCCTCCTCTAGAACCAGACTTGGGATCTAGTTCCCCTTCGCCCAAGAAGAAAAATTGTCAAGTGCAGATGGGTCTACAAGACCAAGAGCACAACAAATGGATATATTAGCAGATACAAAGCTAGGCTAGTTGCCAAAGGATTTTAGCAGGTGCATGGCATTGACTATGATGAGACCTTCGCTCTAGTAGTGAATATGGATTCCATACGTTTGGCACTTTCCATTGTGGCAACAAAGGGATGGAAAGTCTATCAGATGGACATGAAAAATGCATTTATTCATGGAGATCTCTCCGAGGAGATCTATATGGAGCATTCCCAAGGATTTATGTAGGATTCATCTTTGGTCTGTCGACTGAAGAAATCTCTTTATGGCCTCAAACAGGCTCTGAGGGCATGGTATTCCAAGATGGAATCCTACCTGCTGTCATAGAATTTTGTACGTTGTAAGTCAGACCCAAATGTTTACATTCTCAGGACGAATGATTCACTTCTACTCCTAGTTCTGTATGTTGATTATTTGTTGATCACCGGTTGCTCAACTTTAGAGATTGTTGTAGTCAAGAGGATTCTGCATGACAGGTTCTTGATGATGGACATGGGTCTGCTACATTTATTCCTTAGACTTGAGATTTGTCCGGATGCATCAGGCATCAAAATTTCTCAGGTCAAGTATGCACGAGATCTCCTTGAGAGATTTCACATGACAGAATGCAAGTCTACCCCGACTCCTTCCCTATCAGGAGTCATACTTGAGGATGGCAGGGACACTCCACTAGTTGAAATAACACTGTACAAACAACTAGTGGGGAGCTTGTTTTATCTCACACACTCCAAACCATACCTCTTCTATGCAGTTGGAGCAGTCTCCAGGTTCATGTAGGAGCCGCATGAGCTACATTGGAAGGATGCAAAGCGTATCCTTCGATACGTACATGGAACCATCACCTTTGGGATTTACTATTCAACAGACTCTACATTGAACCTCATCGGGTTCACTGATTTTGACTGGGCTAGCGATAACATTGATCACAAGTCCACATCTGGTTACTCACTTAGTCTTGGTTTCGAGCCTATCTTTTGGACGAGCAAGAAGCAAGCTTCTATTGCTCTATATTCAGCCGAGGCAGAGTACAGAGGGGTAGTTAACATAACCATTCAGGCTATGTGTCTAGAACATTTTCTCACTGAGTTGGGAATTCAGTTTCATCGGTTGATCATCATATGGTGTGACAACCAAAGCAATTTGAAGTTCTGCAGAGATCTAGTTCAGAGGCAGTGGACGAAGCACATCGAGATCCATATGCACTACATCTAGGAATTAGTACACGAGGGGATCATCGACCTGCAATTTTTTCCTTCAACAGAACAAACTGCAACCATCTTCACCAAGACCTTCACTGAGCAAAAATTTCTTTCTCTGTGCTGTCGTCTTGGAGTGAAGGACACAATTGTCAGTTCTTCTTTTTAAATACATTGTAGCTTGAGGGGGGGTTTTTCCCATGAGGTTTTCCCTCTTTCCTCGTTTATTTTAGTGTATATTTTGTATTTGGGTCCCTAACATGGCCTCGTTGTCGGGACCCATTATTTATTTTCACCATAATGATGTCTAGGGGGGGTATTGGAGATACTTCACACACACCTAGGATTTATTTTTTGTAAGGTTTTCTCTATGTTTATTAGTCATTATTCAGTCTCCTATATTTTAGGGAGAATATTACTCTAGGAGAATATTCTCTTTAGTTCACACTCTAGTTTGATCAGTTGAGTGGAGTCTAGATGACACATTGGGATTATCACCATGCAACATTGGGATCATCACTAGCTAATGCACATTGTCCTTGGGATCATCACCAGACTAGTGCATTACTCATGATTCCTTGATCTCCTCCTCATGTCACTCTATTTCAGTCAGTTAACTGAAGACTGATAGACTGGTTAACTCAACTAGGTGGAATTTCAATCCTGTAACTGCCCGAGAGACTAGACTAGGTGGTAGTTTACTCTCGTAACTGTTGGTGTGTGTCCAGATCACTCTAGACCACCACTATGGTGCATTGGCTTCTCCTCTAGTGCACATTAGTTGATTTATACATAGTATATCATGTGTAAATTATCATTCATTCATTTGGTTAATGAGAATTCTTCCATTCTTTCTCTTCTGCTTCTCTTTTCTCATATTTTCTTTGCAACAATGTATGTCAATTCCTAGCTAGATCTATTCCATGCAGGTTCAACACATTTACACGACTTATCTTAGTTTAAATCCCTTTGGAGATAGGTCAAAATTTATGTTTTCAAACTTCAAAATTGTGTTTCAAAAGTACAAATTAGGTTATGAAACTCATACAAAATTGGATTTCAAAAGTACAAAATGAAATTCTGAAAATGAAAAACCACAGTTTGAAAAGGAAAAACTGGATTTCAAAAATGTAAACTTATCTTTCAAATGTATGGATAGGATGCCAAATTTGATTTTGAAAATGTAGAATTGGATTTCGATACTATGCATATTGAATCCCAAATAAGTACTTGTTTCATTATAATTGTTTTTCATATATCTATTCTAACAACAAGGAACAACTCATTCACCACACCGAAAAATAACAAATGCATAAGATGCATAATTATTTGATTTCAATAAATTTATCCTATGGTAATCAATAGTTTTGAAGTTCTCATCATTTATTTTTTATTTATAGTATATCATTAAAAGCCTTAGCACATATCAAACTCATAACTATAGAAAATATCAAATGTTTTTAGTAACGATAAAAAATCTTGTATACTTTCCCATGTGGACGATATAGAAATATTTTGAATAGTGATGGAATAATCAATTACATTTAATTGCCATCTTTCAAATATTTTATAATGGTTTGCATATCGCTTATAAATTTTAGCAATCTCAAGTTTGGCCACAATGAATCTAAGAAGTACTTGACATTCACATCTTCATAATTACAAGTCTTTGTAATAATATAGTTATTTTCATTGTTGCATACTATCTCTTCAATTTGTTCACAAGAATTGTGTTTTTACATTTATAAAAAACATTAAAATTTTCCAAATCTCTCTCTAAAGGTTTTAGGTAAACATAGGTCCATGGTATTAAATGTTGTCACTTTGTTGAGCCTTGAAAAACTACTCTAAAGTTCACAAAACTTTGAATTCAAACCTTATCTTTGCAGTTTTTAGTACTCAAGTGTTCTCAAACTTAGTCAATTTCTCTATCTGTTTGAGCATATGTAAATGTTTGGAAGCTTTGACTTTGTTGAAGGGACCTTTTGTTATGACTTTTGTACCCCCGATTCTCAAATCTGTCATCATTTTACTTGTTTTTCAAATTGTAGGGATAAATTTTGAATCGGGTCCAATCTTTTGATCAAGCATGTTTTTCCTATTTGAATCCTTCTGTGTTCTTGATTCATTGAAAGGGCTCGATGAGTGAATTAAACAAATTTTCATATTCTTTTCCTTTACGGATTTTCAAAGTTTGGGACCGATTTCTGAATCAAGGTTTCCTCTTCTTACCTTTCCTTAGCTTAATTTTCTCATCCCCGATTTCTAAATTAACCTTGATATTTTGATTGGGCCATTTTCTATCATTTAAATTGTTTATCGACCTAATTGTACAATTGGGCTTGATCTCTTGATCGAGCCTCTCTTTCCTGTCCCATTCAAATATTTCCTCCAACTTTCAAGTTGGGCCTGATCTATTGATATGGATTCTTTTGCTTGTTTTCATATCTCTTTAAAACTTTTCTTCTCGATTTCTTGATCAAGAGGATATCGAGCCTATTTTGTTGTCAGGAAATAAAAATGTGAGAGATATACAACTAACAAGAACATAGCAACATGGACACATAAATCACATGAGATTTATAAAACAATTATGGGAAAATCCAACCAACAATAAATCTATTATTCCCCTTGACCAAACTTGGCCAAACTAACCAACCTCCTGGCCTTGACCAAGTGAGCCCTTCACCGCTCAACTATTGACACATTAAAATGGAGTATCACTAATATTTTAAAGGATTTCATTACATATAATCCATAGTCCCTAAAACCATGGGCTACCAAAACCATGTGCTCGAAACCACCATTGCTGACCTAACAACTTTGACTCTAAATCACCAAATAAATTTAAACCTAACATTCCCCCCTTTAAAATTGACTTGGGGTTTCCC
The DNA here is from genome assembly GCA_009831015.1 of Picea engelmannii. Taxonomy (NCBI): domain Eukaryota; kingdom Viridiplantae; phylum Streptophyta; class Pinopsida; order Pinales; family Pinaceae; genus Picea; species Picea engelmannii. The sequence goes on along the minus strand of ML798710.1, from coordinate 39,576 downwards.
ATGACCAAATATCCCTCAAAGTCATGGTATCTTGGATTCCCACATGCTCCCCCCTATCACCTAGGTCTATGTATAGACTTTACCGGTGAAATTTCAAACCTTGGGTATGCATTCCTAACCATGTTTTAAAATCATATTCCCATTTATATTCAACTCCATTAAAATTTTTAATTAATTTTATTTCATTGTTTCTATCCCGACACTTATGCCGCCATCCTCTTGTGTTTCCATTGATTTGACCTCCAACTCTTGATGCTCACTTCTTGGTAGATATGCAGTGAGACAATAGATCCAACTACACCTGACATACCCATTATATCTAAGCCTTATATCCTTCGCACTCTCCAAGCCCAAACCCGATGTTCCTTCATGGCTAATGAAAAAATATAGACACTTTCCTTGTCTCTCTCTCCATGGCTCCCATTATCAAGCCACTCTAACTAGAGAGTCTAGGTTTGCCTTGCTCTGATACCGGTTGTTAGGAAATACAAATTCGAGAGAGATACAAATAAAAAGAACATAGAAACATGCACACATAAATCACACAAGATTTATCTTGGAAAAATCCGACGGGAAAAGCTAGCCAACAATAGATGTATTATTCCCCTAGACCAAGCTCATCCAAGCTAAGCAACCTCTTGGCCTTGACCAAGTGAGGCATTCATCGCTCAACTCATGACACGTTACAATGGAGTATCAACAACCTTTTAAAGGCTTTTATTACATGTAATCCACATGATACAAAACCATGGGCTACCAAACCATGTGCCCAAAACCACCATTGTTGACCTAACAAATTTGACTCTAAATCATCGAATCAAGTTTAACCTAACATGTTTCTCCTATTGTTTTTTGAAATTTGCACTTGATTAATTAATTGGGCCCCTTCCCTTTATTTATTCTCTTGTTTGATTTTCTCCTCACCGATTTATGAATCAACCCCAATATTTTTATTGGACCATTTTAATGTCATTCGAAGTGATTTTCTCCTTGGATTCATTGATCAGGATAAAATTTTCAATTGGGTCATTTTCTCCTATAATGGATGTATTTTTCCCCTTTCAAATGACTGGATTGATTTGCAATTCAACCTTGATTTTGCAATCGGGGCCCCTTCCAAACATTTCAAGCAAGAGGGTCTATGATGGGGAAGATGTGGACCAATGGATGCAAGGTGATGTGGCAATGGGCTCATCACAACTCAAAGGCTCGAAGGCTAATGCATGGAACAGTTTTATTACTTTATAAATAAAGTTCCCTGCTAACTTAGTAGCACCCTCTACCACTTTAAGCTAACAGATGCTTGTAAGGTATGGTGGGTCCCCTTTAGGATATTTTTCAAAATAAAATATTAATGCCTTGTGTTACAAATAACAACATCCTAATAGCTAGGGTCAAATTACAGCAAAGCGATGCAAAGAGTAATAAACTTCTTTTCCCAAAGTTAGACTTTACCTACTTGCAATAATTCACTATTGGTTAAAAGAATTAAGTACCTTGTTCTAGTGGTTTCCTTGATAT
>ML798710.1:0-24426 GCA_009831015.1 Picea engelmannii | reverse complement strand
GTGCATGGTGTATTATGGTGTATTGGTGTAACTCTTATACTATTGTTCATTTCTCATTGGATATAGTTGAATGGTTTAAGTATAAGTTGAAAAAGGTTTTAAATTTTACTTGATACTGATTCACCCCCCTCTCAGTATCAACACCATAATCAACTTGAAGACAAGGAAGATGACATTCGAATCAAGATAATACATAGTCATTGCACCATTAGATCCATCAGAAGGAGAAAGGTTTGTAGAACCCACTTGCCTAGATCTAGAGGAAATCAACTAGTTATACAAAAACACCATGCGTGAATTAAATTATGTCAACCCAAATGCAGATGGAGTACTCATATGGAGGAGCATCATATCATGTGATTCTAACTCAGATATAGGTTTGGAAAATTGGCACCAAATATTACATGAAGTATCCACAAGAAGGTGCACAATAATAGATTGCACAGCAAGATGGGTGGGTACATAGATAAGAGAACCTCCCAATTTTCATGGGGTGAATGACTTAAAAAAATTACTAACAAGATACGAAGATGAAGTGTTAGAGAATCAAAGGCTCTTATCCATAGACATCGTACTCAAGGAAACACCTGCAAGATGGCAGGGTGTGCATAAAGAGACAGTTAAAGACTGGTACCAATGTAAACGACTATTATGCATCATATTCGACGCAGAGCAGGGGAGAAATAAGATGCATAGATATGATGGACATGGGACACCAACAAAAATCTTAGAGAAGTGCAGAACACTATGGAATATGACACCACCAGAGGAATGGCCTCATCACTTCAACCACACATTGTAAGGAATTCCAACAAATTGGTATGTAGACCAGGAACTTCGTAGAGGCACTGTAGAATAGACAACATTACAATTTTTTTTTATGGTCACTTTCTCATTTGAACATGAGAACCCAAACATTGATTCAACACTCAAACAAATAAAAGGGGTGATATTTATTGATGAACCAGAGGTTGAATTCATGACAGAGTATCAACAACAAAACAAATAAACATTCAAGGAACTACTGTCATGCTTTCATGTGGAAGAAGAAGCACCAGATGAAGATGAACCACAAAACATTCATATTACAAAATTTGAAGGTGAAAGAGGGGTGGAAGGTCCATCTCTGGAATCAGAAGTGTTTGCTGCGCCGATCAAGGTGAAGAAAGTCAACATTGGGACAACGAAGAATACCAAAATGGCCAACATTGGAGAATACTGGGATGGAAAAATAGTGGAACGAATAACAGAGTTACTGCGTGAGTACAGTGATCTATTCCCAAATTTTTTTACAGAGTTGAAATGCATAGAAGGAGAGATAGGAGAGATGAAGATACCTCTCAAACCTGAGGCTAGATTGGTCAGCCAGAGACTATATAGATTGAATCCAATATATAAGCAGAAAGTGAAAGAAAAAATTGATAGAATATTAGAAGCTAGAATCATAGAACCATTGGAGGAATCTGAATGGATAATCCCTATGGTAGTGCAAGAAAAAAAAGGAGGGATAAGGATTTGTGTAGACCTAAGGAAACTGAATGATTCTTTCCTACACAACCCTTTTCCCACCCCTTTCGCAGATGAGGTATTAGAGAATGTGGGCGGCCAGTAGGCCTACTCATTTACATATGGATTCTCAGGTTACCAATAGATCAATATAGCCTCATAATATAGGTACAAGACCACTTTTTCCATAGAACGTGGATCCTACCAGTACACATTCATTTGTTTTGGGCTGAAGAGTGCACCAACTATATTTTCAAGGGTTGTAAAAGATTCTTTTAAGGAGTTCATACATCAGTTTTTAGAAGTGTATATGGATGATTGGACCGTATATAGCCCATTAAAATGCCATGTGGAAGTGTTAAGGCTGATGTTGGAAAGATGCAGGTAGTGTCAAATATCATTGAATATCAAGAAGTGCATTTTTGGGACACCTTTTGGAATACTGTTGGGACATATAGTCTGTAAACAAGGGTTATTGTTGGATCCTGCTAATATTGCAGTATTTGTTAATTTACCACCACCAAAATCAGTGCGTCATTTGAGAGAAACATTGGGACATACATGCTACCACATGAAATTCATAAAAGGATATGCATAGATCACTACACCAATGGAGAAACTGTTAAAGAAAGATACTAAATTTAAGTAGAATGAGGACTGTCAACAATGTTTGGACACCCTAAAAGAAATAATGGTCACAACACCTATTCTAGTATTTCCATATTAGGAAAAGACATTCCATGTGTATGTAGATGGATCAACTATAACACTTGGAGCAATTATGGTGAAACCATGAGCAGGGGAATTGGATCATCCTATAGCATTTGCTAGCATAAAACTGTCAGAATCAGAGCAGAACTACAATACTACAGAGAGAGAGGGCCTAGCTATGGTCTATGCACTTCAGAAGTTTAGACATTACTTACTGGGAAAATACTTTAAGATGTTCACAGATCATTCATCTCTCAAATACCTAGTCAATAGACCAATTTTGGGGGGGAGGATCTGTAGATGGATACTGTTATTTTAGGAATTTGACTTTGAAGTGATAGTCAAACCAGAGAAGTTGAATGCAAAACCAAATCACTTGTCAAGGGTAACCAATGCCGAAGAACCTACCAACTTGGAAGGCAACTTCCCTGATGTATAATTATTTTCAGTCCAAGTAGATGATGAATATTTTGCTGAGATCATTGAATACTTAAGTGCATGTACTGTGCCACAAGAGTTTAATACTATGCAAAAGAAAAATATGGTATCCAAAGTCGCAAACTATCAACTAATTGCAGGACACTTATACAATATAGGTGCCGACATCATTTTGAGAAGATGCATACTAGAACACGAAAGGCCTAGGATTTTGGAAGAAGCTCATGAGGGAATAGCTGGAGGACATTATGCAGGAAAAGCTACCACACATAAGGTATTGCGCATAGGCGTATGGTGGCCAAAAATTCATAGAGATGCTAAGGACTATTTCCAGAGATGTGATTTCTGTCAGAGGGTTGGTAATAGAAGGGATGAGATTCCCCTAAGACCACAAGTAACCTTGTCAGTATTCGAAAAATGGGAAATATACTTTGTGGGACCAATTAACCCACCAACAAAGAGGCTAGGAGCAAGGTATATCATTACTGCGACAAAATACTTAACAAGATGGGAAAAAGAAGCACTAGTCAAAGACTACATCGCAGAGAAAACAACACACTTCTTGTTTGAGAAAGTGATCACTATATTTGGTTGTCCAAGGATATTGATGAGTGACCAAGGAACTCACTTTATCAATAGTACTATAAATGCTATGACCAAGGAGTTTCAAGTCTATCATCAGAAGAGTACATCATACCATCCTTAGGAAAATGGAATAGTGGAAGCCTTCAATAAGATCCTGGAGAGTTCTCCAACAAATATATGCAATGTCAATAGGGATGATTGGGATTTGAAGATTCTAGCAGTATTATGGGCATACAAGACTACATGCAAAAATATGGCAGGAAAAACACCATTAAGGTTAGTGTATGGGCAAGAAGAAGTAGTACCATTAGAATTTCTGGTACCCACTCTGTGCGTAGCAACAATCACCAACATCACAGAAAGAGGCACAATAAAGGAAAGGTTGAATCAATTGATGGAAAAGGAGGAGGATAGGATTCTAGCAGGATTTCATCAGGAGGTATATAAATCAAGAGACAAAGATTGGCATGATAGACATATTAAGAGGAAGAATTTCAAGGAAGGAGACCTAGTCTTTCTCTATGACAGTAAATTTTTGCAACATCCTGGTAAGTTTAGAGTGTATTCGTTAGGGCCCTATGAAGTAAATACTATCACAAATGGGGGATATGTACAACTAAATGATCTCACAAGAGAAGAGCTAAAAGGAATGATCAATGGGAGTCGACTGAAACTGTACAGGGACAATCAACCTCTTAACACTTGAATCTTATAAGCACAGTAAGAAAACATGTACATAGTGTATTATAGTAGAATTTAAGTTAGAGAAAATGAGAAAAAGAAACAAAAATGAGAAAAAGAGGGAAAAAGAAATACAACAATAGGAAAAAACAAAAATCACACACATATATATACTGGAAAATACAATGCGCAGTAGAAATGGACTCAGTGTGACGAAAATAAAATGTCTGCGTGCAACGTCTGGATGACACAACGTGCACTAAGGAAAAATTACAAAAAAGGTACACCATGCACTTGATACGCTCAGCACGTTGGAAAAGGGACCAACGACCAGAAAAAGTGGAAATACGAAAAATGACGGTTACTGTCAGAAAAAACGAAAAATATGAAAAATGACGGTTACGAAAAAAAGGCGCCAACTGGAGGCATTTATGAAATTTTATGGAATGTACGCAATTTTTTTAATCACATTAATCCAAACAAGGGAAGCTTCTTCTAGAATCTTCACAACATTGATGACATGCTCTATATAAAGGGGAGCATCGACAAAATATAACTTATTGTGAAATTGCAAAATTGTAGAGATAGAGAGCACGCAGAGTAAAGGCGAATAGACGAGTGGACAATGTGGACTAGTCGAAGCCATTCAATGAGAACCAACCCATACCCACGATGGAACCACCAAATATGTGTGCGTTGAGCCAAGCAGCGAGGAAAATGCATAGCAGGGTTAGAGGGCCTTAGGAAACCAATGAGGCCAAGCCAAAATCCACACAAAGGGGGGAATTCGTCGATGTCGATGAAAATCACTCACCATGCGAAGAACCAACAATACCTACACCAGTGAAGGAAGAAACACAAGCCCCAACATCATATTCCATGGACATCGATTTGTAGGAAATCATGCAAGACCGATAGGATGAAGCTACCAACAACCCACAGAGACCTGCAAGGGCCGAAGGAGCACATAGAGTAAATGGGGTGACCACGGTAGAAACATAAGTTGTCACACTGAGACAACCACACAGAGCAGGGTCCGCACAACAACAAGAGGGTCCAGTGGAAGATACTACTGGCCAACCAGAATTTGACGTGGGAAAAAGATAGATGTAGGCTAGATCCTCAAGTCAACCATCGAGGAGAAAGGGAAAACATCCCATGGTGCTGTCCCCATGACGAAATCCTGATGCAAAAATATTCCTACCACACATTCCTGAGGGGGTGGTGGTCATGCCTAACCTTCTAGGATGCGTGGAAAGACTGCAGTATTTGGACCATGATGTGGCCGATGTTGGAAAAGTTCCAGAGTTTGCACAACAAGAATACCTTGATAGCATAGGCACAAACCCGTTTGGTGATCCAATTTTAAAGCCAAAACAATGGGTAGCCGGCCTGGCCAACACAAGCATTCTCAATTTTCTAGAAATTCCCCACTTCGATAGGGGGAAAGAAACAAAAAAATGCCTCAAGCAATTGATGGTGGTCCTCCATGGAGGATTCTTATGGCTGGAGGAGCCCGTGTCAATAGATGTAGAACTCATTTCCTTCATCACAGGTCTACCAACTACGGGAGAGAGTCTCGCACAGTACCTGGATGAAAAAATAAAGTAGAAATACCTAGTCTAGGAAATGAAGAAAATGTACGAAATATAGAGGGGTTGGTGTAGGATCATTATTAAAAGGATCCATGATGCAACAATGAGAATGACCACCAAAATCATGGCCTGCAAGATTCTCTGAAAATGCTGCAAGGAGGAAGTCCCTGTCGGGGTCGTCACAATTGTAGCACAGTGCGCGAGTGGCACTCTGCTTAGCTAGGCCCTGTATTTATTGAACCTGTTCCTCGATGGCTGCAAAGATGCAGAGGACTTGGGAAGAAAGTTCCACTACTCATGGTTGATTTTTTGATCGCATTAATCGGGTGGAAGGAGCCCTCATACTCTCATTTTTGTGAGCGGATAGGTCATTTCCCTGTAGTGCGATACACATCATTGGGGAGAAAATCAGACCCCAAACATAGAACTTCCAACACAAGAACATTTTCCAGGAAATTTAGTGAAATACAAGAGATCATTGCGAATTCCTGGAGAATTAATCTAGATGTGGTCGTGCAATTCAGGGACATAGTCAACTTCAAAGCGACAAGGAACAATATGTGGATCCAAGTACGTAGGGATCTGGGGAAGGAGTGGATACAATTAAGATACTGTGTCACTAAAGAAGACATAGAAATGACCATGAGGGATTGACATGATGGTTGGAGTATTCCAGTCTTAACTCAAGAAGTGCCTAAGGATACATAGGTAGACGCAGGATCAACCAAGACACTTGCATGAGATAAAGCTGCAAATACAAATCCAAAACCAAGTCATAAGCCGACGTATCAGAAGAAGGGGAGTGCACCAAAGAAATATGCACATGCAGGAAAAAAGGACACTGCCCCATCATCAAGAGAACAAGGAATGGGGGATACAACAACACAAGAAACCCCCTCGACAACTACCCCACATGAAACAATGTAACCCAAGAGGCTAATCATACATACAGGGGGTTCGCACAAGAAGGCCAAGGCGCACAAGTAGCTACCAGAGTATACGATCACCGAGGACGATGCCGAACTCATGTCATAAAATGTACAGGAACGTGCAACTGAGGAGTTAGAAGACACCCAATACCAAAGAGGCCGTATTCAAGATGAACTGGATGATATAAGGCAGGTCCTAGAACAGATCATAAGAGTTCACATACCTGGAAGAGGAACATAGTCATTCCCAGCAGGAACATAAGCGGAGGCAAGGGCTGCACCAAATGAGCATGATATTATTTGAACTATAGAGCAGGTGAGCCTGACCTTCCCAATTACACCAAACATGCTGCAGATGGATGCGACGATAGCTGAGAAACCACTGAAGGATCTGGTGCAAGTAGAGTTGGTATTGGAACGGATACCAACCAAGGCATTGTACAAGATTCAAGTCAGTGTCATGTAGGAGGTACAACCGCGCGTGCGAACAAATGTAGCAGACTTGTAGCATACGATGAATGGAAATGAAGTTTTAGAACTGGTAGTCGATCATGTCAAGATCGAAACCAAGGAAGAAAAGGAACACAAAGACATGATAGAGAAGGGATTGATAAAAACATATAACCGAATCTCGAACAATGCACATACAACCGGGAGAAGGGCATAGGAGAATATCAAACTCATCGCGTAGAAAATTGACCAATACAGGAAGGAAATCGAGGAGATAAAATAGAATCTCAATCTCACGACTCTGCCTGAGGTCCGAGAGAAGAGGAAAGAAGAAGATGCACTCCAACTAGCAAAGATGGAGAAATAAGTCAAGAAAACAAAAAAATTGTTTGATAAAGAAACACAACTATGGATAACACTTGAGGAGGATGAGCAGGTCTAGAAGTGGGACCAAGAGGAAGAAATCACAATCACAACAATCTAGGACCTCAAGTAGAGGAAAAATACAATGAGCATCACCGAGCATCTCAAAGGGATGCATGTTATGAAGAAGCTGTAGGGAGAGTTAAAAGCTGTGCAGACGTAGAAGTATGAAAGACAAGCCTAGATGGAACCTATCCAAGAGCAAGCAATGAAGATAATAACACATTTGGAGGAGAAATAGAATAACATGGCGCAATCACAAGTAGAGTGCACAACTGTGATCTAGGAGGAGGTCACCGCACAAGAAGTAGAGGCACTCACAGAGAAGTCCGCACAGGTCCAGTCAATAGAAAGGGAACTTGCATCCAAGTTCCACAGCCTAGTAGAGGCTGCTGAGGGAGAACACAATGCCTAGGTGTCTAGGGATGAGCCACATTTTAGTGTTGGGGGCTTGTTTGGCGTAGGTCTATTTTGAGGAGATGCTATTTTTGGAGGAAAAACCTAGAATGAGAAAAGTACAACTGGAAGGAAAAGAAACATGTGCGAGGAAAACATGCAAGGTGTACATACAGGGAAACCTAACCACATTAAGGTTGGTTTTTTTGTAAGAGAATGTAGCAACTGTTGAGATGAGAATTAGTATATATAAGTACCTAGGAGGTCAAGGTAGAGGGTGGTGGCTAATTTTTGTTCAGTGGTGAAGTTTTGTAATGTTCGAAGAAGGAAACTACTGTAAGATATGAAACTATTTTTATAAGCTATTGAGATATAGGAGAGTCAAGCAACTTGATCCCAAGTGTTAGATTGTAGGCTGAGGATCCTGGTGTGATCTAGTCAGCCTCACATGGATCATGGAACCTGTTGTGATTGTAAGATCATAAATTGTAGTGTGCGCAATGCCATATATTGTAGAACCATAATAAAAGAGCTTAAGAGCCATATCTTTGTGGACGTATCCTAGGAGGGGGTGAACCATGATAATATCTGTGTTATTTGATGTGATTGATTGCATGTTCCCCTTCTACAATTAGTTAGATTATGAATGGATGAATGGATAACTCTGTGAGATCTGTTTTATGTTAGATATGGTAGAATGCATGCATAGATTTAGTAGATGAATGAATATTAAGAATAACAACAAGAGAAACCAGATCAAGGCCTAAGAAGATGAAATATAATCCCAGATCCCCACTCTTTCCTAGGCTGCAAGCATATTAGAACTGCAATCACTCGTAGAAATATCTCGGGTGAGACTGCGTAGTACACTCTGTGTGCTGCGTTGCCTTCTGGTTTACCGGGAGGGCCGATAGTTTTAGAGGGATTTGTTGGAAGTTTGTTTAGATATGAGCCTGAGTCAACCCAAGAAGTAGGAAGAGAGAGTAACAAGCAACATGACTCCATAAATTCTCAACTATAATGGGATTACTCAATGCCCACCATGTCCCTTGCACATGGTCACTATTTCCTCATGGTTTCTAGCAATAATTCCCATATTTTATGATAGCCATATAATACATAATTACAAAACATTAATTTCCCATGATTCCCATCATATTCATAGGATGGTAACTTCAACTCCCATAGACAAATTTCCCCAAGGAAGGATGTCAATAATCCCTTGCATAACCAAAATCCACGGTTTATATTTGCATGAATATGAGATTCCATGTGTCTTCACAAGAAGCCCACATATCTCCCTTTGCAACCCATCACAATGTTTATATGACTTGGAATAACATAATGTAAAGAACATAGGCTTAGAACAAAATATTATTTTTTGGATTTTTCCCTCTTTGATCCCCCTAAGCCCCCTTTCTTTCGTCTCTTGTGGAATCATTTTACCCTTATGTTTTTCATCCTTCTCCATCTGTAGTCAATGATGTATTTTAATATTATTCAATAAAAATTTACATATTACATTGTTCAACTCTCATCCTTTCATCACACATATATGGACATTTTTATTTTGGGGATCAAATTAGGGGTATTACACCGATCAATGAATGGGGTAGAATAATTATCCTTTGAACAAATTTTTTTGAGATCCCTAAAATCAATACAAACCCTAATTGTGCTTTGCTTATTTGCAACCATAATGAGATTCAAAACCTATCCGGTCAAAGGAATTGGATAAATAAAGTCAACGTGACGTAATTTCTTTACCTCCACCTAGATGGAATCTTCCTTTCATTGATTAACTGACCATATATTATGGTGAACAAGATTAGCACCATCATATGTTTTTATCTCATGTTCAACAATTTGAGGATCAATCCCTAACATTTATTCATAATTCCAAGAAAAAACATTGAGTAACTCTTTGAACAAGGAATTATAAAGTTCAATTTCTATAGGAGAACAATCTATAAATATATTTTCAATGAAATCTAGCTTAATTGATGTAATACCCCTAGGCCGAACCCCAACTATAAATGTAAATGCAAATGTACTTAACCTGGTGAGCTGTTTGATATAATTTTTGTATGCACCTTCAATGGCATATTGCGCACATGTACTGCACACTAAAATGATGAAGTGTGCACATTCCAGGATACCGCGCACTGTAAACTTAAGTGTGTGCGATTTTGAGGCCATGGAGCCTTTATGTATATGTTGTGTTGTATAGGTTGGTGAGCCAGTTATTATAATCTAGGAGGCTTATGTATTGAATTAGGCCGGAGAGCTTAGATGTTAAAGGCTAATGAGCCTATTTTTGTATATGTCTTATCATCTGTATAATACATCACTGCATGTAGACCAACCATGATAAAAGAGTATGGGGGACTAAAATCCACTTGTTAGGAAAATGGGGGGCTAAAAGTTAAGGAAAAGGGCTAAGCTAGGGAGCTTAAGCCAAAAAGGAACATTATATTAATATTCCTTAAAGTATAAAGTATGGATAATTATTTTAGCCTAAGTTCTAAGGATGGGGACAAGTGGGCCAAAGTAGCTCCCAACATGACAAGTGTCAAGTTGGGAACATGCATACATATAGTTTGGACTTAGTTCATTTTCCCATTCATTCATTATATCATCATTCAATCACTCATTCAACTGTCCTCTGTACCTTTCTGTTACTATCATTGTACCTGTAACTATACCCATACCTGTACAAGTACCTGTTCCTATACCTAGTTAGCTTGGGAGTTGGACTGAAGAAGCGAGTTGTCAGGCCCATGGGAGACTGAAGAGGAGGGTTGTTAGGCCCATGGGAGACTGAAGAGGTGGGTTGTCAGGACCGTGAGCAATTTCTCTCTAGGTGGGAGAATTGTTGGGAATTTATTCCCGAAGGTGATAAACTGTAGCTACAGGGCTATGAGACTTCCTATCTGGCATGTTGCTGAAGCCCTGGAAGGGAAGTGGAGAAGTTGAAGGACTGTTGAGCAGAGAAGGGGAACACTTCCAGGGGTGGGACATGCATGTGGGGAATGAGGGACTATAGGCTGTTAGTTTGAGTTGGCACCTATGAGGGAGTTTTTCCTGTTGTCTGAGATACATCAGCCTGGTTAGGAATCCCTTTACCTGAGTGGAGTTTAGTCCTAGCTCGAGGGTGACCCACTGCTGAGAGTGATGAGAAGCGTGGTCTAAGGATGGGAGGTTCGTGGAAGGTCTGCATGCAGTTGGTGATATTCTTACCAAGATAAGTGTCAATTGTGTGTTAAATTACATCCTGCATTATTATTTATGTGTTTATTTTTATGGTTTTTTCCTATGTGTGGTTTATACTTGTCTTTATATTTATGGGTATTGCATGTCTATGATGCATGTATATGTTTACTATTATTTCCATATGAACATGTGAATTTACAGAATGTGTTTTTATGTTTAAGTTTTATATATAAAGTTCCGCAAGAGTTTCTGTGTGTATATGTTTTAAATTGCATGCACTTCGATTTTTTTTTACATGGCATAACCCAGTTGGATGCTGGGGATGTTACAATATGGTATCAGAGCTTCCGTTTTTAACACTGAGCCTGGATGGGCCGAGAAAGTTGATTTGAAGTGAAATTCCACATCGAATTGATTTCAAAGTGGCCAAATTTCAAGTTACAGAGCGTCCATGGTAAAATTTAGAAGCAACGACGTGGAATTGGACAAAAGCCCCAATTTCTGTTATTAAATTCATGGGAAAATTAAGAAATTTGGCCAAGTGATGAGATATTCTTGATTTAACATCTGTTCTAGCAAATTCAGACCTGGAATTGGTTGAATTTTAAGCTACAGAGAAGCCATGACAGATGGAGCAAGATTAGCTGATTAAAATTCTCAATTCGTGAATTGAGTTTGGGAAAAATTCGTTCCAGAAATGTCAACCAACAATGATTTGTTGTTGCATAGGTTGAATTGGTGTTATCAGGGTGAAATTGAACAAATTTCATAGTTTCAGAATGTCTACAGTGAAAATTGGGAATTTTTTTGGCAAAAGCCCAATTTCTGCAACGTAATTCATGAGGAATTGATGCGCATAAAAATGAATGTGTGCCGGTGTGCGCACTAAAAATGCATGGTGCACAGTTAAAAGATTGTGATATGTGGAAATATATTGGCATGCGGGTGAACGCACTAAAATTTGGTGCTGCGCGGTGCAGAGTGGCATTGCGTGGAAAATATTGGTGCATGGGAGCGCACACTAAAATTTGGTGCTATGCAAAAAATATTGGCGTGCAGGTGTGCGCACTTAAATTTGTCACTGTGCAGTGCAGAGTGGTATTGCGTGAAAAATATTGGTGTGCGGATGTGCACACTTAATTTTGGCATTGCGCGATGTAGAGTGGTAATGCACGAGAAATATTGGTGCGCAGGTGTGCGCACTAAATTTAGCATTTCACGGTGGAGATTAAGTGGTGCATGCATAATACTAGTCCGCGTGGTATGAGCACGCATAATAATGGTGCGCGTGGTGTGCACAGTATTGAAAGAGTGCAAAGTAATTTTGTTGGTGCACGCGCAATGTGGGTATATGTTGTCGCACGACAATTTAATTAAGGGTGCGCGCAAAGTACTGATGCATAGTGGGGGCGTACTAAATTTCAACATGGTGCAACACGTAGAGTGCAATCCACGCAGAATATTAGCGCGTGACACAAAAAATTGCATGCAACAGGTATTAGTGTATGAACCAAAATTGTGCGTGGTGGATATTGGCATGCGACATAAAAGTAGTGTGCACCAGTTATTGGCGCGACAGAGAAGTGATACACATTGGTTATAGGTGCGCAAAGCATGCACTACATTATGGTGTTGATGCGCATGATAAATATGGGTGTACATGTTCAAATTTGTGCGCGCAAAGTCGTTTGGATTGTGTACAACAACAAAAAAACAACAAATTTTTGCGACATTTTATATTTTATACTATTTGAAGGGCATCTTTTTGCAGTGCGTTTTTGAGGCCCTAAACAACATTTTTAGCTACTCAAAAACCCTTATAATAGATTATACCTTATCTATGTAGCTAAAATGAAAGATCCCAGAGAGAGATTTCTAATGGTGTAAACCATTCGTCAAACAAAGCTTTTATGAGGAAGTTACAAGACAAATAGTGGAGGGTAAATTTTAAGACCTAACTAACTTCGAAGGACCATAGCTTTCTACTCTGGAATCGGATTGAGGTACATGAGAAGTCTATGGAAAAATATTGAACCGTTAAAAATATTCCTAGAGATGAATTAAAATTCTGGGTATGTTAAAAATGGTTAATATGGCAAAGAAGGTACATATAACATTGTATACCAAAAACACTAATTGGCCTAGAACTTCAGCAGACTGTAACTAGCAGCCCATAAGCCAGAAAGAGGTGAAACTTGGAAATACTGTCCAAAATATGTATATAAAGAAACCCAATTGATATCCTATGAAAAATACAATGGAGTAGGTGCAAAAATTCATAATTACAACACATAATTGCACCAAGTTGAAGAGTGAACATAAAAATTAATGGACAATTTTCAAATAACCATAACTTTCTGCTCAAGACTCAAAATTGAGCATGGAAGCAGGTGTTGGAAAGGTATTGGAAAATATAATATAATTATTCACCCACAAAATTGATCTGGGAATTCATTTTTCAGGAAATCAGAAGAAATAATTTTGATGCATTATTGAACTAGATTGGTTCATATTTTCATGGAATTGTTGAATCAGTTAGCCTAGCAAAGTTCTGTTGGCTGCACATTATGCAGAGTCAACAACAAATAGATGACATAAATATGATAATGAAAGAATTATGATATCCAAGGAGCAACAAGAGGACTTCAACATGAAGTTAATGCAGATCTTGAACTGAATAAAAATGAAATTGGATAAGGAGAGTGGCTCAAGAAAATTAGGAAGTCACAGGTCTCCTGATGAGAAAATAAGAACAAGAAGTGTTAGCAAACATCACCATTAATCCCCAAGGAATTCCAATAAGAGAGCACACAAAAGCTAAAGTTGATCCGCTGTTAGGAAGCATAAGAGGTCTAGGGTGGATGAGCTACGATGAGAGATGAACAAAATCAAACCTCCTACATTTGATGGTGAGAACAAGAAGGATGAAGATGTAGAGACATGGTTGCTAGGCATAAGAAAGTATTTTCAATTGCATAATTATTCGTCTCATGCAGAAGGAATAATTTCCATATATCAACTCAAGGGAAAGACATCCATGTGGTGGGATCGTCTTGTGTAGGTGAAACACATTAAAGAGAAAAATGATACTTGGAGTGAATTCAAGAAGTATTTTGAAAATAAATACTTGAATAAGAGATACTATGATAAAAAAATGAAATATTTCTTTGAATTCAAGCTTGGGAGTATGACCATAGATGAATATGAAATAAGGTTTTTAGAACTGCTAAAGTATGTTTCTTTCATCAAGGATGAGACAGTTAAGATTTAAAGGTATTTGAGTGGATTGCCATCATTCATTAGTGACAAAATGTAGTATGATGATCCCAAGATATTGGAGGAGACCATAAGGCGAGCTAAATTCCTATATGATAAAAAAAAATCAAGGCCAACTTTCCAAAAAGATTGGGAAGACAAAAATAAATTCTAGATGGATCAAAGGAAGAAGGGGACTAAGCCACTGTTCTTCAAAAATAGTCCTCAGGGACAACCAACTTTGAGAGAACCCCAAATGATGGAGACAAGGGGGTTAAAGGCCAAGGAAACCACCTATTCAATGTTGGGGTTGTAAAGGAGATCATATGTTTAGAGATTTCCCTCACAGAGGTGAAAAAGTGCGGACTGTTCACAATGTACAACAAGCTGAAACTGTGGAGGACATGGGCATAAATGTACCAAGGATCTAGGCAGCCCTGGACAACAAACACCCAGAGTATCATCCACATATGATATAAGTGGAAGGTATGATCAACAACCAAACCATTGCAATTTTAATTGATTCAGGAGCTAGTCATAGTTATATAGATCCTACGATGGTGGAAAATTTTCATTTGCCAAGAAGCAAGAATGGAAAATCTTGGTTGGTTCAGCTGGCTACCAGAGCCAAAAGAAAATTTAATGAGATGGTTAAGTCATGTCTTATGGACATGAATGGACTGAATACCAGGGCATATTTGAACATCTTGACTTTAGGTTCTTATGACTGTCTAATTGAGATGGATTGGTTGGACCAACATCATACTATCATAGAATGTCATAACAAGACATTTAATTGATTGGATGAGGAAGGGAGCCTAAGGACAGTGCAGGGAATTCCCAGGGCAGTAACCATCAGAAAAATTTCAGCATTGCAACTGAAGAAATGTTACAGAAAAGGGTGTCAAAAATTTGTAGCTCATATGGAAGAGACACCTAAAGATAATGTGTCAAATATTGAAGATTATGCAGTCCTAAAAGAGTTTGAAGATGTGTTTAAGGAAATACCAAAATTACCCCATAAAAGAGACATTGATTTCTCCATAAATTTGATTCTTGGAGCAACTCCAGTATCCAAGACTCCATACATGATGAGTACACCAGAAATTAAGGAGTTGCAAATGCAACTTGAAAAGCTCCTGAAGAAGGGGTATATACACCCAAGTGTGTCACCTTGGGGTGCCCCATTTTTATTTGTGAAGAAAAAGGATGGAACATTGAGACTTTGCATTGAATTTAGACAGTTGGACAAGGTAACTGTGAAGAATAAATATCCTTTTCCAAGGATCGATGACCTCTTTGATCAGTTGAAAGATGAAAAAATATTCTCCAAGATTGATCTTAGTCCAGGTTATCATCAAGTAAGAATTAAAGAAGAAGACATCATCAAGACCGCGTTCAGAACAAGGTATGGTCATTATGAGTTCACAATGGTGCCCTTTGGATTATCAAATGCTCCAACTATCTTCATGTGTTTAATGAATGGCATTTTCAAAGAATACTTAGATAAGTTTGTCATTGTATTTATAGATGATATTATTATATATTATAATTCAAAGGAAGAGAATGAAAAACACTCGAGGATGGTATTACAAGTATTAAGGGAGCATCAGTTGTATGCCAAATTGAGCAAGTGCTCATTTTATCAGAAGAAAATTCATTATTTGGGACATATCATTTCAGAGGATGGGATAGCAGTGGATCATGAGAAGATAGAAGCCATTAGAGGATGGCTAGTGCCAAAGAATGTGACAGAGGCCAAATCATTCATGGGCCTTGAAGGCTACTATAGGAGATTTATTGAAGGATTCCCAAAGATTGCACACCCAATCACTTCCTTGCAAAAGAAGGGTGTGAAATTTCAATGTACATTGAATTGTGAAAATAGTTTCCAACAATTGAAGCAATTATTAACAAGTGCTCCAATACTAAGGATTGCAGATCCAAATGAAGACTTCATTGTATGCACCAATGCATGTAAAGAAGAACTTGGTGGAGTCCTCAGTCAAAATGGGTTTGTTGTATGTTATGAATCAAGGAAGTTGAAGGAGCATGAAAGGCACTATGCCACTCATGATTTGTAGTTGGAAGCCATAGTGCATGCCTTGACGTAGTAGAGGCATGACGTCATGTGGAAAAGGTTTGAGATGAGGATAGACCATAATGGTCTGAAATATTTATTTGATCAACCAACTCTAAATGCTAGGCAAAGTATATGGATATAATTTCTCAATGAATATGACTTTGATATAAAGCATATCAAGGGGAAAGAGAAAAAAGTGGCTGATGCACTCAACAAAAGCGTGCATGAGTTGCATGCTACAACCATTAGCATGTACCAATAAGATGTGAAAGACATAATTTTGGAGGCTGCAAAATCATATTTGCAATACAAGGAGTTAGTGGAAATATTACAACAAGGTATTTTGCAGCAGAAAATTGAAGACTATAAGCTAGAAAATGATGAAATTCTCATATACATGGGAAAAATTTATGTACCAAATTTCCAAGAATTGAAAAATCTGATATTGAGAGAAATGAATAATGTACCTTATGCTGGGCACCCAGGTTATCAGAAAACTATTGCAGCTGTCAAGAGACAATATTATTGGCCATACATGAAGAAAGAAGTTGCTAATTTTATTGCCAAATGTTTGGAATGTCAAAAGGTAAAGGATGAGCATAGACACCCAACTGCTTTGCTACAAACATTACCCATTCCTGAGTGGAAATGGGAAGTTGTAACAATGGATTTCATCACCAAACTTCCCAGAACAAACAAACAACATGATTCTATCATGGTAGTGGTGGATAAGCTTACCAAAGCTGCCCATCTTATTCCAGTAAAGCTCACTCACAAGGCAACCAACATTGCTGATGTTTATATGAGAGAAATTGCTCGATTACATGGTATACCCAAGAAAGTTGTGTCTAAAAAAGATCCAAAATTTACCTCAAATTTTTGGAAGGGATTATTTAATGGATTTGGAACAAATTTGAATTTTAGTACAACTTATCATCTAGAATCAGATGGAAAAACAAAGAGGGTGAATCAAGTGATTGTGGATATGTTGAGGATGTATGTGATGGATAAACCATAAAAATGGGAAGACTACCTGCACTTAGTAGAGTTTACTTATAAAAATGGGTACCAAACATCTCTAAATATGAGCCCATTTGAGGCACTTTATGGAAGAAGGTGCAACACACCGGTAACATGGGATAACCCAACATATAGAGCAGTGGTTGGGAAAAATTTACTCAGAGAAATGGAGGAGAAAATGTTGAAAATAAAACAAACTTTAAAGGATTCCCAAGAAAGGCATAAAAACTATGCTGATAAGGGTAGAACTCACAGGGAATTTAAAGTGGGAGACCATGTATTCTTGAAAGTGAAGGCCAACAAAAGTTCCTTGAAGTTGGGAAATTGTTCAAAGTTGGTAGCTTGCTATTATGGGCCATTTCAAATCCTAGAGAGGATTGGGCCTATAGCATACATGCTTGCCTTGCCTAAATCAATGACCATTCATAATGTGTTTCATATATCATTGCTTAAGAAATATATACCTAATGCTAATAATGTTATTGATTGGAATGTGATTCCGGTGGAGCAAGAAGACACTTTCCAAGTACATCCGATATGGATTCTGGACCAAAAAATCAAACAACTCCAAAATCGATCCATAGGGCTTGTAAAGGTCCAATGGACCTGGTACGGTCCTGAGGACGCAACTTGGGAGCATGAAGATTCTATGCAGGCATAATTACCAAATATTTTTGAGGATTTTTGAAATTTTGGTTGTATATGTGTACATAATGCAGTGAGGACAATGCATAAAAAAGGGGAGGGGATTATAATACCCCTAGGCCGAACCCCAACTGTAAATGTAAATGCAAATGAACTTAAGTTGGTGAGATGTTTGATATCATTTTTGTATGCACTTTCAATGGCATAGTGCTCACATGTACCGTGCACTAAAATGATGAAGTGTGGACATTCTAGCTTACCGCGCACCGCAAAATTAAGTGCAAGCGATTTTGAGGCCATGGAGCCTTTGTGTATATGTTGTGTTGTATAGGTTGGTGATCTATTTATTATAAGCTAAGAGGCTTATGTATTGAATTAGATTGGAGAGCCTAGATGCTAAAGGCCAGTGAGCCTATTTTTGTATATGTATTATCATTAATATAATACATCACTGCGTGTAGACCGACCATGATAAAAGAGTATGGGGGACTAAACTCCAATTGTTAGGAAAAGGGGGGGATAAAAGTTAAGAAAAAGGGATAATCTAGGGAGCTTAAGCCAAAAAGGAATATTATATTAATATTCCTTAAAGTATAAAGTATGGATAATTATTTTATCCTAAGTTTTAAGGATGGGGACACGTGGGCTAAAGTATCTCCCAACATGAAAAGTGTCAAGTTGGGAACATGCATATATATAGTTTGGACTTAGTTCATTTTACCATTCATTCATTATATCATCATTCATTCAATCATTTAGATGTCCTCAATACCCTTCTGTTACTATCACTGTATTTGTACCTGTACCCATACTCGTACTAGTACCCGTACCTATACCTAGTTAGCTTGGGAGCTGGACTGAATAAGCGGGTTGTCAGGCCCATGGGAGATTGAAGTGGCGGGTTGTTAGACCCATGAGAAATTTATCTCTAGGTGAGAGAATTGTTGGGAATTGATTCCCAAATGTGCTAAACTGCAGCTACAGGGATTTGAGACTTCCTGTCCAGCCTGTTGCTGAAGCCCTGGAAGGGAAGTGGGGCAGCCGAACGAATGTTGAGCAAAGAAGGGGCACACTTTCTGGGGTGGGACATGCATGTGGGGAATGAGGGACTGCAGGTTTTTAGTTTTATTTGGCACCTGCGAGGGAGTTAGGAATCCCTTTACCTGGGTGGAGTTTAGTCCCATCTCAGGGGTGACCCACTGCTGAGAGTGATGAGAAGCATGGTCTAAGGCTGGGAGGTTCATGGAAGGTTTGCATGCAGTTGGTGATATTATTACCAAGATAAGTGTCAACTGTGTGTTAAATTACATGATGCATTATTATTTATGTGTTTATTTTTATGGGTTTTTCCTATGTGTGGTTTATACCTGTGTTTATATTTATGGGTATTTCTTGTCTATGCTGCATGTATATGTTTACTATTAATTCCATATGAATATGTGCATTTACATAATGTATTTGTTTGTTTTAAGTTTTTTATATAAATTTCCGCAAGAGTTTCTGCGTGTATATGTTTTAAATTGCATAAAGTTTGAAATTGTTTTATGTGGCATAGCCCAGTTAAATGATGGGGATGTTACAACTGATATATTGATGGGTATTGCATTCAATATATTTGTCAAATTCCATTATGAATGCACATCATGTGTTAGAATAAGGCATTTGTATACTCAACATCATTAGATGAAACTGGGTTTTTGAGCCAACCTATAAAGTTTCTAGTTTGGGAAGAAAGAATGACCATTGATACATATCTTACCATGATCTATCAATTGCAGTCATGGCTTCAAGGATGGAACTAATATATAAGTCGAGGAAAAACCTTGTGATTCAATTGTACCCAAAGGGATCATACATATAGGATATCAATTAAAAGAATTGATTGGTGGAGGTAGCGTAAATGTACCCATCAAAGATGAATATTTAAACATGCCAACACCAATACTTACATAAGTAATCCTAGAATCATTGACAAATGAAATATTTGTACTGGTGCTGGTTATGGAATTTGACATACAATAAGATAGGTGATCAATGGTAACCACTTTTCCTTCACGAGGAAAGCAAAGAAATCTAAATACCAATGACACCATAGCTGTCATCATGTACAACCAACTCCACCCCAACAATAGATTATAATATAAAGGGGCATCGAATCCTTCAACTTCAACGAAAAAATTCTCTCCAACTAATTCAATAGGAAAGATGACAATGATTCCATGGGGCTTAAAGGTATGACCATTAAATTCCTTCAACATGGTGTTCGATTGGAAAAGATCCGGAGAACCTAAGGCTCTCCAATATGACAAATAGATAATGTAAGTGAAACCTCATTCATCAACATCACATCAAAATATGTCGATCCCACACAAAGATACTTGGATTTGGAAAGCTATTTGGTGCAAAAGCCTAGGATGACTCTAGTCCATGTCAAATTTAGTTAGACAAGTATATGAGGGATAAACTCCACCAATTTCAAAAAACAATACTTTATGTTACACGAGGAAGCTATGAAGGACCTATAGGGTAGGCATAACACAAGGTTCTTGGGAGGAATCCTCAAAAATACTATAATTTTGAGTGGCTTGAGAATTGGAGTTGTGTGTAGACCTTCGTAAAACAACCTTGGGTGGGTGAAGCACTGTATCAAAGGATTTATTATCTATCTATAAAGGGCCACTAGGATAATATGCATACATATTCTTATTAGTAGGAACACTCTCAAAATTATAATTATTATGAGCTCTATTATGAAGATTGAGTCCTTAGTCACACATGTAGAAATTCACATTCACGACATTTCCCCCTTGTTGGGGGTTTCCCTACGTGCCCCCTTGTGGAAGTGGAGGGTTTGTTGGAAACATTTATTGATGTTGCATTGGGAAATGATTCATTAGGACCGTGGATTGTCATTGGGCTCCCCACTGAGATAAGTATTGGTGAATATCATCCATTTGAGGACACTTATTAGTACGATGGTCTCCATTACAAATATTGCATGGAAACTTCAACTTCATTTCCTCTTTGGTGCCTCCCATATTAGAATTTTGATTAGGGGTAGTACCTTGCCTAGAGTTAGAATTCTTCTTTTTACTTCTCTTTATACCTCTAGGTTTCTATTCATTCTCCAGATTTGTGGATTGTACCGAATTAACATCAGAGTCTTGGGTAGGAACTGTGGAAGTTTGTGATGCTGACATAGTTGTGGGTGAATTAGAAGATATGAAAATTTGACCCATTTGGCCTATCAACTGGCTAACAAAAGAATAATAAGTGGAACCAATCACTACATTAACATGCAGTCTTAGGGTAGGCTTGGAAGGATATGTGAATGGCCTAGGAGCATGAGGTATCAACTCATATAAAGTTCTAGATCGAGAATAAATAAAATCTAGCTATTGAGCATGGAAAATCACTTGCTCATTGGTTAAATCATCTGACATAGCTACATCCTTAGCGATGGGAGTAAAAAATGACTTCACAAACCAACTTGAAATAAATTGATCTAGAATTTTGGCTTTGATGAACATATTCCACCTTCTTCATTCATGGATATGATCAGAGATATCATTGGTGATATTTTGACGTAAATATGTCAAAAGTGTAGTTCTAGTTTCATAATGAATTAGGTGTTGGAAATGTGTCAAAAAATCTATTGCCAAAGATGAAAAAATCATGGATTGAAGTCCAAGGTAGTGAAATATACCATTTGAGAGTGCTCCCTATCAGGGTTTGTTGAAAACATCTCAACCGAATACTATCATATACCAAGGAGTCAAATGA
Organism: Picea engelmannii; assembly: GCA_009831015.1. Classification (NCBI taxonomy): domain Eukaryota; kingdom Viridiplantae; phylum Streptophyta; class Pinopsida; order Pinales; family Pinaceae; genus Picea; species Picea engelmannii. The sequence continues at coordinate 2,713 of ML798710.1, read as the reverse complement.
ACAACATAGGCGGTATGCCATAACATGGGTGGAAGGACATTCTCTATCCTTTTTGTCAAACTTGGGTATATATAATGGTAATTTTGTGGGTATGGCTGACCATGTGGGTTGATAGTTAATAGGCTCATTTGTCAATCGGGATAGATCTAGTAAATTCAAAGTAGAAAAAAAAGGTAAATTCATAGTGGAAAACATATTTTGGTAGATTGATGATTGACCTTGTAGTATATATGGCACCATATATTTCCCCCATATTACTACCCCCAATGATGATAGAAACATTGGTTTTTGGACTAGATCCAGGATCAAATTTCCAACCAAAAGGAAAACCAACATTAGGTATAATTGGACTACCTATGGGTATGCCGAAAACAAGTGGGAACCTGCTTCCAACATTAAAACCAAGGATTTTTCCCATGCCAAAAACAAATTCAGATACATAAACTTGTGTGGAGATAGTGGGGATACTAAAGGTAGGAAAACTAGTGGAAGAAATAGATCTAACTAGTAGTATTCCACGAATATGAACACCTAATGTTTAAGGCATAGAAGTAGGACTAGCTATCCCACTAATTGGTGGAATGGATGTGGCCAAAGTGGTTCCTCCTGTTGCATTAGGGGAAGTGGGTATAAGTCCTCCCATATTAGATTCCCTACTAATTCCAAACATCACGTGAGGATTTTGAAAAAAGTAAAAATGATCACCAAAATGAATTTCACTCAACTGAATGAGTAAAGGGTCAAAAGGATCTATAAAGGAGGGTTGAAATTGAGTGGAGGAATTTTTTTAATGACTTTAATCCCCACATGTTCACTTTCCTCCGAATCATATGTGTGAGCCTCAAATACTACTATGTTTGTGTTCTATTGTGTGGTCAACCATCACCACTTGATGTCTACTGGTTCCTCTATTTTTTGAGGAATCCCTCACGATCTATGAGAGTAGAAAGGAGGTTGTTCAACCATGGTGAAATATGTGTTTTAAAAAAAACAACCAACAAAATAAGGCCAACTAGACACAATTTGACATAGATCACACCCTAGCTAATCTATAGGCTCTAATAAATAAGAAATTAATAATAAAAGGGGCCTTTAGAAAACCAATCTAGAGAAATGAGGTCCCAATATTAGTTGATGAAGGTGAAAGAGATAGTTACAATAATCTTCATGAAAAAATCACCCAAGGTGCAAGTACCCTCATGAATACGGGAACAATCTAGGGGATTTTAAATAGATATTATGCGTCTACCTTAGGTGCCACAAGTAATTCCCTCTTGAAATCACCCATGCAATGCCATAGGAAAAGCCACTAATTTTACCACTTCAAACTCCGCGACCGAGTGGAGCAGTTGTGGCTCAAGACTATGCTTATGGGTAGGGAATAGAGGAATAATTTCTCTACCTGAAGATCTAGAGAAAATAGGTGTCACTCCAAGGATTTTCCACTTCAATATGTAACCCTCCTACACAAAATATCCCCACCAAACAAATGAAGAGGGGAAATACTCTCCACTTTCTTAGTTGGATCGTAGTGCTTAACACATGTGTTATATGTGATTTCCTGGAAATATCTCCTTACTACTAATGGATTTATCTTTCTTTTGTCAATTCCTAGTTTAATTTTGTGGCCTTGGAGAGTTTACTCTGCAATCCCACACCAAGGCCCTAGAACTTAGACTGATGTATGTTTTCTATAAAGAAAATGTCTAGTTCATTTTAGTTTAGTGCTTCTTTTTAATGTTTGTTATTTACTAAAGGTATGGAATGGACTTGGTGATGTTCTTGACTCTTCAAATTCAAAGAATTAAGCAAGGTACTAGAATGAAAAAGAATTAAATTTTGTTTCCTTTAAATGAAATCTATCTATGGGACGCAGAAAGAGGTTCCTTTCTCATAATTGAAACAATAATGAAACAATCACTCCTTAAACGAAACTACAAAAATAGATCTTGCAAGAAAATTTCATATTTCAGTTATAACAATTCTCACAATGCAAATTCACAAGAAATCACAAATGCATTAAAAAAATGATGCAATTTCACTTTTTATTCAAATGAAACAAGGAATGAAAAACATAGCTATATCTAAAAGATGAGATGCAATTCGTTTTTGACTTGTTGGTGAAAATATGTATCAAGGGAGAGAATATCTACAAACTTTGTGGTTTTGTCAAAGATATAGAAAAAAGTAGGCAAGAACACAAGAAACCCTAGTTATTTTATTAAAAAAATGTCTCTAGATCTATGCTATTCAGAAATAAAAGGGCATGCAATAGAAAAACACCCGAATAACAACAAATATAAAGAATCAATATAGTATATATAATTCCCAATAACTAAAGTACATAAAAAATACACCTGTGAAGAGACCGATGAAGACAAGAATCTTCTGTTGGCCCCTCCATGTTAGGGTTCTTCTTCTTTCTTGTATGTGTGGAAAAATAGCTAGGCTTCTCCTCTTGGCTGGAAGTAATAATGGGAAATGGAGCTAAAAAGTCGGCGGAAATTTTGGTAGCATTTAGGTACTCTCAAGGGAAGAAATATATGGAAATGGAATGAATCTCTTTATTTTATAGGAAAAATAGTGGTTATCCTTGATATGGTCAAAATAATAAAATACATTATTTGACCAAATCGATTGTTATCCACTAATTTATTTTTACCTTTTGTTTAAATAAAATAAAGAGGGAAATAAGTCATAAAACACGATTGTG
>ML798709.1:220937-233242 GCA_009831015.1 Picea engelmannii | reverse complement strand
AAAAGTAAAAAAACAAATTTATGGCCTAAAAACTTTAGAAAAGTTTTAAAAACACAAAGAACAATTAAGAATATATATTAAAAAAAAAACAAATTAACACACTTAATCTACAAAATTTAATAAAAAAAAAAATTACAAAAACAAATAATGTTTTTATTAAAAAACTTAAAAATATGTAAAAGTTTATGAAAAAACAAACAAATTAAAAAAAACATATGCACCGGTGATGGGAGGCCATGGAGGGTGATGCCTGACATCATCCCCACGACACCCACGACGTTGAACCAACATGGGTGTCGTGGGTGCCATGGGGGGTGATTTCGAGCATCACCCCAACCCCCAATGCTTAAGCCCTAGTCCCACGGGGCCAAGGCTTAGCTTGTGGGGGCTGGGGTGATGTCGGGAATCTCCCCAGCCTCTAGGGGCTAAGCCTTAGTTCTGTGGGACCAGGGTTTAGCCCATGGGGGCTGGAGTGATACTTGGCATCACCCCAGCCTCCACGAGCTAAGCCTTGGCACCATGGGACCAGTGCTTAGCCCCCATGGGACCAGTGCTTAGCCCCCATGGGCTAAGCCTTGGCTCCATGGGACCAAGGCTTAGCCCGTGGGGGCTAGGGTGATGTCGGGAATCACCCCCCACGACACCCCAATAATATGTAGGTTTGTAATTTTTTTTTTATTTTAATTTTAATTAAAATTTTATGTTATTTCAATTTCAAATTGTATTTTATTTTTTTGTTTTAAATGTTATTAAATTTGTTTATATTTGTATTTTCTATTTTTTTACTTTAGTTTCAATTAAAATTGATAGATTTTGTATTGTAAAATTGTTTTTAATTTTCTTTTTAATTTTTATTTTTTTTTAAATATGCTTAGAAGTTTATTTTTAAATTGGTTTTAAAAATTTTCTTTTTATTATTTAGTTATTGATTTTATTAAAATTATTCTGTTTTCATTTAAATATTGTTTTTAAAACATATATTTTTGAAATTTTTTTCTTTTTCTTTTATTTTAATTTTAAAGTTTTAGTTCAAGATTTTTTAATATTTTTTATTTTAGATTTTTTTTTTTTTTTGGTTATTTTTGTCTTTTTAAAGTATTTTTTTAATTGATTCTTTTGTAAAAAATATATAGAATTATTTTTTAAATTATTGTTTTTGGAAAATTTTAATTTTTTTTAAGTATTTTTTTAATTGATTCTTTTGTAAAAAATATATATAATTATTTTTTAAATTATTGTTTTTGGAAAATTTTAATTTTTTTTTGTTTCTTTTTAGTTATTTTTCTTTTTCACATTATTTTTTAATCTTTTATTTTATTTTTTTAATTGAATTTATAATATATTTTTTTAAATGTGTTTTTTGGTCATTTAAAAAAAATATTTATTTGTGAAGATTTTGTTCTTTCTATTTATTTGTTTTTTAATGTAAATTAAAAAAATAAAAAATAAAATTTGTAAATAAATTTTCAAGGGATCATTTGGAGTCCAATTTTGGGTTGTTTATTTACATAGGGTTTTGTTGTCAATATCACCATTTCAATTAGGTCGTAAATAGCTATGATTTTCACGTTTAGGAAAAAACAAATTTTTTTACGTAGCATCACTTTTCGATATAGGTGTTGATTTTAAGGTTTTTCTGAGCTACTGATTTTCATGTTTTTTTATGCAAAAATATGGGTTTTAAGGGCTAGAGTTCTCCTTTTGAGGTCACAGTTCTCGTTAAGTCAGTAACTATGTTTTGCCTTGTTGGAGACGTCGTGTTGTTTGGTTTGTGGAAAGTTATCATGAACCTGTTGCTGACGGGTTTGAATCTGTTCAACCAGTCAAGCTACATGAGATGTTTGTGTGCAGAAGGAATCTTTTCACTTTGCTACAATCTTATCGATCTTCTTTTGTTGGATAGAAGGTGCTTGGGCCGAGGCTGTAGTGGTTGCAATATCCTTTTGTTCACCTTTTAAATAGATTGTGAAGAATATGAAATTTGTAGTATGAGACACTACCTTGCAGCACTGTTTAGGTGGGACATTAGTTGGAATTGCCTCTGGTAGTTTGTAGAGATGACCTTTCAAAGTAACATTGACACTACGTGGTCGATACTCATAAATAACATGGTGCTTCCACATATATGGCTGGACCAAGAGCACATCACAAACATCCAGTGGGGCAACATCACATAATACCTCATCCTTGAAGGGTTGGATGCCATATGACAATCGACACTGTTGGCTGACACGAAGATCTCGTCCCTAGCGAAGCCACCTAATGTTGTATGGTTGCGGGTGTGGTGTTGTCAACAATCCCAACTGTTTAATGACCTCTGTTGAGATGAGGTTCTTTTGGCTTCCGTTATCAACAATAAAATGCAGCGGTGTCCCCTTCACCCACATCTGTGAATGAAAAAGGCGCTCTCGCTCTTCAGGATATATTGGTTCTTTTGGTTGAATTGTTGCGGTCGTGACAATAGCAGTGGGGTCTACATCGATGATATGTCTTTTATGAGTATTTTCATAATCAGATTCTGAATCAAGGTTCAGCTCCTTGTCTTTGATCTCGACCACCAATTACTGTTTTGAGCGACATTCATCGGTGTTGTGCCAGGTGATTTTGTCGAAATAGCACCATTTTCCAGTGTCCTTCTTTGTCTTCCCGTGACCCTTCTTTTCATGTGGCTTGGACTGGTTTTTGGAAGACTATTTGTTAGGGTCATCTTTATCATACTTTGGTTGTTGCGGATTTGTAGACCCGAACTCCCATTTGTTCTGGTGCTTAAATTTCTGCTCGATTTTAACAACATATCAATAAGCATCACCGAGTGATGAGATGTCCAAAAAATCCATTTCAGTTTAGATGTATCTGTGTAGAGCCCCATGGTATTTCATAACCAAATTTCGTTTGGAGTCTTCGATACCCAGCTTGGTGCGCAAGGTATGGAAGGTATTGGTGAACTTTGGAACTGCTTGGCCCCTCTCTTGCCACAATGTGGTCCATCTCATATATTAGTCCTTGTAGTTTCCAATAGGGTAATATTATTCATTTACCACATCCACAAAAAAATCTCAAGTGGAATCGACCCCATATATTCCAGACTCTTCTGTGGAACTTTACTCCCAGTAAGTTTCCCACCAATGTTTGAAATGGGGGAGAGCTTTAAGGAGTGCGAAGATGATCTTTTCCCTGTCGAAAAAATGGTGAACGGAGAAATAACCTTCTAGCAGATTTAACCATTTGCTAGGGAATTCGCATCTATCTGATCTTCAAATACGAGAATATCAAAATTAACCTGTACCTTGAAAGGAGAGGTGCTTCCAAAGTGGTTGTTTGATGAATATGCGCCTGTTGCTATCGAAAGATGTTGAAGGATGTGGGAAAAATTCTCCATCATTTCGTCCCTTTGTAGCGTGATAGCTTGCTCAAGCAACAGATTGATAGAATAATATGCTTCGTCGTTTTTCTTTTCTTCCACCATGGAGGGTTTCTTGAGCGTGTGAGATAGTTTGTCTTCAAGAGAGACAAGCTCGAGACCCAACTTGCTATACTCGGACCTCGTCGGAGACATCTACTAAAAAACAATCAAGAGCAACTTGCTCTGATACCACTGATCTAGATTATTTTCGGCACGAAATGAGAGCGGAGATATAATAAAGCAATGTACAGGGATATCTAAGATATCCAATAATATAACATAATGTATCAGAGATGCAACTATAAAAACAAAGATACAATAATACACAATTTCTATTAGTGTGCGAAATGTACATAATTGTAAAAATACAGAGTGAAAGAGTCGCTAGAATGGTGGTGGCTTATCTCTGAGAAGAGATGTGACAGCTACTGTCATTTGCAAGAAGATGATCATTACAATGAGGCTCCAAAGGCCTTTTTAACATAAGTAAAATCCAAAACCCTAACTGTGGGAGATGAAAATCCAAAAGGTTTGTGAGCCCCGATGGGGGTAGTTGATACGTCAACTTCCTGGGGGAGTAACTTTTGCATACAATCTTCATTTGGGGCGTTTGATACACCGTTGGAAAGGTCTAACCAAGAAGAATGAAGAAGCACTAGAAGGCGTTATTGCATTAGTCGCACAATGCTCAAAAGGAGTAATGTTCAACTGGGTGCCATACCTACTTAACCATTTTTTGATAGACAATAGAGACGCGCAGGACAATGGAACTGAGTTACATTACTCTTGGTTTATTATTCTGATAGAATTGGTAGGATGGTAAGATGGCAGGAGCCAAAATTATTAGTGTTCTTGGATAGGATGGGGAAATGTTATGCATCCAGATATGAGTCTGTCTGGCAGGCCAAGGATAACAAGACGCAACAAGCAAAAAACATAGCTTTTTCAATGTTGCTGGAAGAGATACAACAACACACAAATAATATATGGCACATACATGTGGAGGTGATCCAAGAAACCGAAGGGATAGCCTAGTTCAAGATATCTCGACACCACATACGGATCCAAGCCGCAGGGGATCCAAAGAAGGTATGGCTAGAAACACAGTATTGCATCACCAAAGAAGAAATGAACTAGATAGTTAAATACTGGTATGCGCAGTGGTAGCTTCCAATATCAAAACCAATAACAAGGCCAATCACGGTGCAATCCTCCAGGCCTAAGGACAAGGCTGAAGAAGGATCTTTAGCAAGAAAAAACTTCCCAACATATAATACTAGAACGCCTGTAGCGCAGAATCAAACAACCAAAAGCAGTGCAATACTGAAACATCCAAGAAAAATAGCAAGAGGGACAGGAAGCCATTCGCGGACTAGAAAGGGGGATACTCCACAGGCTGGAGAAGAGAGGGTCCAGGGTACAACAAGTAGGGTGCATCCCTCTCAAACAATAAGGAAACCAACGTAGGAGAAAGAAGCACGCAAGAAAAGGAAGTGTGACACATAAGACTCAGTCATCACCTTGACAGGGGATGATGCAAAGCTAGTCACAGAAAAACTCCAAGATAGGGGGAAGAAGTGGTCCACATTGCACAGGTGAAACACGAAGAGATCATGTCTAATCTCATAGAGTTCCATGAGAATATCCAATAATTACAGAGCTAGGAAGGACCACAGACCACAACGCAACAACAAGAAAAGACACAACGACCCCCTGCGCAAAAAGAAGGAGAGGAGATAGTGCAGTTGGTAGTGCAAGGTAGGGAGACTTTTATAGTCATGCGTCAAATGATCAAAATGGATCAGGAGACTATGCAGAAATCCATGGGGAATGTGGAGAAATTTGAATTCTTCATGGCACAAATACCCACCAAGGAACTGTACGGACTCTAGGCCAACGTAATGCAAGAGTTGCAATCTAGGGCCCGCACGGATGAAACCAACTTGGAGGTGGGAAGAGGAGTCGTTGAAATGCTACAAATCACATGTGACCAACTAACTTTGGAGAAAGAAGAGGAGAAAGTATGCACATATAAACTGGAACAATGATTAACAACGGTTTATTATTGCATCCCAGACAACACGCAAGCACCTGAGAGGAGTGCAGAGGAGAAAATAAACATGATCCCACAAACAATTGAAAAATATAAGCAAGAAATTGAGGAGCTCAAATATAGGCTCAATCCTATGACTCCTCCCGAAGTCCGAGAACAAAGAGAACAACAATCTGCACTCCAGATAGTTGATATGGAAAAAGAAGCAAGGGCAGTAGAAGAATTGTTCGACATAGCAGTGCATATATGGACTATCCTGGAAGAAGACGGGAAGGTCCAACAGTGGGACCAAGAAGAGGAGATACTCAACACTTCCATACAAGAGCTAAAGCAAAGGTAGAAAATAATGAGCATCACAGAGCACTTGAAGGGCACTCGAGACATGAAGAAGCTGCAAACAGAGTTGAAAACCGCGTAGACAAAGAAGCAAGAAAGACAAGACGAATTGGAAATCCTCTAAGAATAAGCAGCACAGATGATTGCGCAGTTGGAGGAAGAGAAAAAAATTATGGCACAAGAACACACAAAGGGCAAAACATCGATGCAGAAGGAGATAACAACGCAGTCAGTTGAGGTGCTAACATGAAAAGTTGCGAAGATCGAGGCAAAAGGAAGGGAACTAGAAGAAAAGTTCCATAGTTTGGACACATCAATACAAGGAGTGTGCACTATCTAAATGGCTCGGGATGATCCACATGTTAGTGTTGGGCGCCTATTGGGGGGTTGTTGGGGGAAGACCTATTTTGAGGAAAGACCTATTTTTGGAAGGAAAGACCTATTTTTGGGAGCACGTGCAACAACTAGCAAGAAAGCAACATGCGGAAAAGGAAGGAAAAGTAGCATGCAAGAGGAAAATCCATGTGTGAGGAGGTAGACAAGCCTAACCATATTAGGGTTAGGGTTTTTGACAAAGGTTGTAATGGCTATAAGGTTGTAAAATAGTATAAATAAGAACCTAGGAGGTCTAGGTTGGGGTTTTGTCTTGTCTGTTCAGTTAAGTAAATAGCAAAAGATTGTTGATAATTGTGGTTGAAAGTTGTTGAGCTGTAGAAGAGTCGAGTAAGGTAGATTTTGAGGGTTATATGACAGGTTGGGGAGCCTGGTGTGATCTAGTTCGCCTCACATAGGTTCATTAACCTCATCGAGATTGTATGAGTGAATATGTAATGCGCGCAACACCAAATTTTGCAGCAGACTAAATAAAAGAGCAGAGAAGCCAAATATTTATGGACGTATCCAAGGAGGGGGTGAACCACGATAAAAATTGTGTTATAGGTGATGTTTATTGAATGTGTACTTCTTGTTAGGTTATCTTATGAATGAATGATTAACTAGATGTATTAGAATGCATGCATGAGCCTAAAGATGAATGAATCCTAAAAACACTTGAATGAATAACAAGATCAATGCATGAAGAAGATAGAATACAACCCCATATCCCTATTCATTCATATACTGCAAGCACTTGAGCATTGCAGTCACCCATAGAGCTATCTCGGATGAGACTGTGTTGTGTGCACTGCATGCATCGCTTCCTTCTAGTTTACTAGGAGGGCCGATAGTTTTAGAGGGTTTTGTTAGAAACCTGTTCAGAATAAATCCTAAATTTTTTAACCAATAATCTGAAAAAAAAACAAATTTCAATTTACTTAATTATTTATATTACAATAAATGAAAACTTTAATTAACTACATGATATAATTTTCTATAATTTTTTAATCAATAGAAATTAACTAATTATAAAGGATCAAACAAAAATAATAAAACAAAACCATTATAATAAAACAAAAAGCATTATAAATTACTTGCAAAGAGAAAATCTCAAACAAAATCATTATAAGTCACTTATTTTTCAAGAGAGAGTCTCAAATTTTGGAAGAATGAGCCTAAAGTTAGATAATAAAACAAAACCATTATACTAAAACAAAAACCATTATAAGCGACTTGCAAAGAGAAAATCTCAAACAAAACCATTATAAGCCATGGACAAAGCATCTTAAATTTCGGAAGAGTGAATCTAAAGTTATGAACAAAGAAATTAAAAATAACATTTGTAAAGAGTAAATATAGAAGAAAAAATATAAAGTTTTGGAAAATTAAATTTAAATTTCGAAAAAAGATAAAATAAAATGTTAAATCAATAATATGAAAGAAAACATATTTCAATTTATTTAAATTATTTATATATTATAATATAAATATATAGAAACTTTTATTAATTATATAATATAAATTTTTTGTTAACAAATATTTATTAACAAAAAAATTTGAAACTAAAATAAAAAGATGATTATAAATCAAAACACAATGTTTTGTTTGCAAAGAGAATCTCAAATCTTGAAGCAGTACATTGCTTCTTTTGCAAAGAAAATCTATAAACCAAAACACATTGTTTCTTTTTCAAAGAAAATCTTAAATATTGAAGAAGTAGATTATTTTTCTTGCAAAGAAAATTTATAAACCAAAACACATTGCTTCTTTTGCAAAGAGAATTTCAAATCTTGAAGAAGCACATTGCTTGGGTCTATGTTATCAAATAAATTGATTTTTTTTTCTGAATGTGAATGCCTTAGAAGAAAAAAAGGGAGTTTTGGAAGAAAAATTTGTCTCCCTTACGAAAGACCCCCATACAGTTTTTGAAGTTGTCCATATTTTAATGGAAAAGAATGAACAAATCATGGCACTAGAAATACCAAGATAGATGTAGCATTACCTATTTTTCAGAAGTTGTCTTTGTAAAAATAACAATTGGAGGGGGAGATGCCATTTTTGGACAAAGACAATGTTTCTTAGCATGCATCTAGAAAAGATCTCAAAGAAACGATAGAAGCATTGGAATTCTATCTCAGTCAAGGGAAAGAAAGGGAGATGCCTTCATTTCCCACTCAAACCTTGACTACATACTCAAATGTAAATTAGTTGCAAAATAACATATGAGTTGGTCAAAGAAGTAGAGGAATTGAAGGACAAAAACAAATAAATTGAGCAAGTTATAAACTTAGCATGTTCTTTGGATGAGAAGATAAAAGAATATTTAAAAAAGGATGGCCAAAAGTTGGAGGAATCCCAAAAGAAACTAGTGGAGCAAAAGACTGATTCTTCCTCTCTCCAAAAGTAGGTAGGCATTTTGAAAGAGAAGTGTGAAAAGTCCCAAGAAGAATAATTTTTTTTTAATAAAATATTAGAACTATCAAAGAGTATGTGGGAATTTACTTTACGGGACTTGTCTCAACTCATGGAGTAGTTGGATTTTTATTCATAATTTGATGAGCTATATGAAAGAGTAAGATAATTTTTTAATGAGTATAGAGATGAGGTGCTAAATAGGGCCCATATAGAAAAGGAGGTCAATAAGGTCTTGAATACTCTCTCTAACCAGACTCTACAATCTTTTGGAATCCATGGTATATCCTTAGAATCCATGGATGTAGATACTTGTGCCACCAAGCTAAGTAATTGGAGAAATGCTAACTAGAAATTTAGGGCTGTAAAATCTAAATTTTCCATGTTCATGAATGATATCTCTTACATGGAGACATGTGGGCTCCCCTCCCCATGGAATGACCTAGTGGTTCTACATAGCCTAGAGAAGTATCAAGAGATAACAAGGGTTGCAAAAAGAAAGGTAAATCAAGTGACTCCTTCATTAGCTTCATAAATTTTGGGGCATGTACAACTATCCATCTCAACATGGAATTTAACCCAAAGGTTCCTTCGAAGCCTCCCTCCAAGAGATTTCATGGAAAAAATTAATTTGGACAAGGCCTTCTGGTATCTCAAACAAGGAAACAAATTAAGTGAAAGTGACCTTCATTAGCTTACTGTAATTTATGAGTATACCACCAAGTAACCCACAATAATCACTTGGTGTTCACAACAGGTTAGGTTTCCTTCTTAAAGGGGGGATACTTCCATGAAAGGGAAAATATAGAAATAGGAGAATAAGTGCATTTGGTTACTCTCACACGAGCAACCCTAATTTTGTGGCATTACCAACATGTTGAGCATTAATTCAATCTTAAATTCAAAGTTCATATTAGTCGATGAGTCAAGGAGCGTTCCTTAGTAGGTTATAAAATAAAGTCTTGGAAGTAGAACAAAGCATCAAGGGTTCTCATATTGTTAGGCTACAAGAATGTATCTAGGGTTTTTTATTATTGGGGTATACAACAATGTTTCCATTAGGGTTTTAATATTTCTATGGTGGGAGTAGTTATTTAGATTTCTAGTAAAATCCACAACAGTCATCTTGAATGTGTCAACGTTTCAGATCACCAACTGAATCCATCATTAGGACATAAATGTTTCCATTCTTTCTCATTCCTTTCATTGTTTTCTCTCTCTAAGAATCATAAAATGCCCCAATTTTATGGGAAGGAGAGAAAGAGGCCCAAGACTGAGACTTTGTAGTCCCCATCTAGTGTCCTCCATTATAATTTAAGGAAATACTAAGTTTTATTGTGAATACGGAATTGAGGCACAATTTCCACTAATGTGATAATATGATTCAAGTAAGTTATGTTGATTTCTTTTCATAATTTTGTTTCTATGGTGTTGAATAAATCAATGCATTTTTTATTTGTCTTACCCATTTGATTCTTTGTCTCATGCACATGTTCGTATAAATGTATGGTTATAATCCCTTTTTTGGTATGCATGATTCATGTTCGTCCATGTTATCTTCTTAAGAATGAAAGTATAATTAAGGTGTCCCATGATATAAGTCTCTAGATATTATTTTCAACAATTTGTAAAGTTTGTTTTATCTATCATTTCAAGACAATAACACCTTTCAAACCCATGACAGATATTAAACATGTGCACCATTTTTCTATTTTATAACTCTAGTCTAAGTTTCATTTGTTTAAATAGGCTTTCATTGGGTGATAGACAAGGACTTTTTCCTTAGGAAATATTGGTGGCACCCCACCTCTATCCCAGGAACTTTGTAACACCATGTTTCCCCCAGATTGTAAATATAACTGAATTGGCCAAGGACTATGGAAAAACTCATAAGTATGAATATGTGATGTAAATGGACCCGCAGGAAGAGGTCAATAAATGTAAATAACATTATGAAATTATATTGCAGGACTGCTGAGAGGGGATGTGCGGAAAAGAGACCACGATGGTGGTGGANNNNACCTTGAAAAAGGGGCGTTAACTTCCACCATGAATAAAATACCGTATTTTTGGACTCCACTGGCCCGGAGAACCAAAAGCGGCTCGCGAGCCCTGAAATTAATGCCTTGCAGGCTGGTAGGTTGATGGCTTGATGAGGGATGGGGAGGTGAACCGCCTATCCGTAGAGCCATCATGAATGACCAGCGCAAGGGTAATCGTGCCACACGCAACCTCGCGAGAGGATAAGGCATATGGCTGAAACGATTGAAAGGGGGCAGACGCGAGGGGAACTCTGGCAATTTTTACGCAGAGTGAGTGATCGCAGAGAGGGAGGATTGCAACCTTCGCTCCTGGGCACTGGCAGACAGGGAGACGCAGGTCTCAGGACATCGTGGTCTCAGCTCGGGGGTGGCTAGTGGTAAATCCAGTAGGAGTCGCTACACCTACGGTTGGGTGGAAACGAGCACCCCTCTCAGTAGTTGCTTCCATTGCTGAAGTTATTTCTGATAAGTGTTTTTCTTAAACTGCATTCTGAAATTTATATGCTGTCACATATGTTCATGGACTGTGGAATTGTAAATGTTTCCTGTGAAGGAATTGTCTGTACAAMAATTATTAATATGGAGTACATGTTAGCTCATAGAACTTGTGAAATTGTGAAGAATTACAGTATGTGAGTGTCCGCGTAGTGTTTGATACGAATAAGTTGATATATGCTTATCACAAAGGATACCATGCACGAATTACGTCGATAAAATGAAGCTAACCATGCCCAGCTGCCCTCGGGAAGTTGTCTTCCTTTATCAGCTTCCGGGAATGCCCCAGTAGGAACCTCTTCTCAGAGGTTCCCTCCTTGGAAAGGTTCACCAGGGACCCAGAACAAGGACCCGAACGCACCGGCCTTATTAACCCTGCACGAGGAGGAACGATTTTATTAAGGTTCCAAGGGGGTAGTGTTGTGAGAAGTGACAAATCGACGGATGAGATCTCGTCGGAGGAACCATAGTCATTCATGACCATTAGATTGACGAAAGTAACGTAGGCGTTACTTACCTTGCCCCTTCTTCCTCTATCATCGTGAGTAACGAAAAATTGGGATCGTAAATCCCAAGACCCGAAAGACCGAACCTAGACCGTTGGATCTCAGTCCAATTTACCGTCAGCCATTGGATCTAGAGAAACTACGCAGGGGTTAAGCGCAGGGGTAGGCGTGCGAGGAAGTGATCTGAGCCATCGGATCTGGAGTAGAAATCCCGTAAACCGTTGGATCAGGAGGAGTTGCACGGAGTATATCCCCTGGAAGGGAAGCGTGCAGGAGAAATGATCTGAACCGCCAGATCTTAAACCATAGTCCCGACAACCGTCGGATCTCGAGAAGTTGCGCCAGAGTTAAACCTTAGTGTGCAGAGAAAGAATCCTAGCCGTTGATCTCGGCAGGACACGTGTCAGCACTCTAAGAAGTCATCGGGATTTTGGAGGCATCGGGTTTTACAGGTCGAGAGAACTGAGACCTCTTGAGCCTTGAAACCTCGAGAAAGGGATCTCAACCGTTGATCTTGGTAGGACGCGTGGCAGGAGATCTGGGCGAGTCGGCATTTGGAGCATCGGGTTTTCCAAAGGTAAGAACTCTTGCATACAGGAATCGTGATCCGCGATTTCCCGACGCGATCATAACCGTTAACCTGAGGGACGCGTGTCCAAGGATCCTGAAGAGATCGGGGTTCG
>ML798709.1:192368-206551 GCA_009831015.1 Picea engelmannii | reverse complement strand
TGAATTTTCTTTGAGGTCTAAAGATGGCTTCTTGATGTCTTCCTTGCTTTGTTCTTTTGAAAGTTTCCTTGCTTTTTGTAGATGGTTGACTTGCAACATTACATCCACCTTTTGAGAATGAAGGACTTACCTCATGCTTCTTAGAAGTGATAGTTTCAAGATGTATAGCTTCCTTGTTGTATCCAAGACCTGATTTATCATTTGGAGATATTTGGCTATCTAGGATCTCATCCAATATTTTTGAGTTGTTCATGAGCTTGATGTGAGTGTTTGACTTCTCTACTTTATTTCTAAGATCAACAACTTCAACTTCCAACTTATGGCATGACTCTTTGTTTTCATTTACTTGATTCTTCAATAGTTCCTCTATTCTCTTGGATTCTTCAATTTTGGTCTTAAGATTGACATTAACTTCGAGACTTTTTCTAATCTCATCATCTATCTTCTTATTTTCTTCTATTTCATTCTTTAGTCTTTTGTTCTCTTCTTATTTTTCTTCGAATTGAGTCTTTTTAATTTCTTCTTGTTCTTTGAGCATTTGCTTTAGTGCCACGGTATATCTTGGGTACTTTTCTAGGACTTCCTTGGTGTATTTTTCAAGATACTCAAAAGCAATTGAGTAATGTCCCATTTCATTGCTAACATCATCTAACTCAGATAAAACTTTATCTTTAAGATTCAACAAATCTTCATCTATCTACATGATAACTGTCATCTGATTCTACACAAACTATTTCTAGAATTTTTTTCTTCACTTGTAGAGAAACATTCAACATCATCACACTTAGAATTATTGCAATCAGAGGATTTTGGAGATTCTTTACCTTCATTGTTCTTCATGGAATTGTCTTAAGTGTCTTCCTTTTTCCTTGATATGTCTTCTTTAGCTTCAGCCATATATCCTTGGTAGAAGTACATTGTCCCATGCTTTCTTTGACAAAACTTGAGATTCCATTGAAAATGGTCTTGAGAGTCAATGCATCATTCTTCTTTTCTTCCTTTTGAGCTACAAACTTTGACTTATTATTCAAGGGAACTGATCCACCAATAGATGCGCTCCAAACACTTTCTCCTTTTGCTTTCAAATACCCTTTCATTTCTATTCTCCATGCTGAATGATTTTTCTCATCAGAATTTGAAACTTCATCATCCATTTGTGTGTCCATGGATCTCTTCCAAGCTTGTTAAGGCTTATAGTGAAGGCCTTCTCTGATACCAATTGTTGGACACACCAGCCACACTAAGTCGAGGCGGGGGGGGGGGTGAATTAGTGTGCGGTATTTTCAACTTTTTCTCACATAAAGTTAGCAACCATTTCAAAACATAATATTACACATCATCATTGTAAGATTGCATGTAACCACTCACCAATGACATCCATCAATAATAAAGAGCAATCAATCCATAAGAACAATGAACACAAGAGACACCATATGTATGTGTAATATTTTGTATTATGTTTTACATGTGACTACAATCCCAGGGGTTTTATCAGCACCAACTAAAGTAAGGAGCACCAACTCTCAAGCAAGACTCGTCTTGCCGCAAAACTCAGCTTGTCGATAGAATGTAATCTGTCCAACTAGAATTGATCTAGTAGTACAACAAACACAAATACAAGTCAACTAGTTATAGAATATACTCCATCTCATAATCAGATATCTACAACAAATGCTCATCACAAGAATCTTCCCATACAATCAACCAAACACTTCATCAACCTCCCTTCATTCATGATGGCATGCAATCAACAAGTTACCTCAACTTGTAAAATTCACCACAAGCTCCATTTTCTATTTTTGATTCTGAAATTTCTATATGAGGTACTCCTATATGTATTGTCATACCTTTGCAAATTTCACAGTCTACAAATCCACAAAAAATAATTTATAGAAGAAATACCAAGATGACTTGTTTGAAACATATTTTCAGGATTATTCAGGAACCCTAAATTCCACAGAGAATATCTCTGAAAATATTGTGATTCAATGGCTAAAATTTTAACCATATATACTCTGATATATTTTTTCCATCTCCTCCAAATTTCAGGGTCTAAAACTTCCCAGAGAAGAAGTTATAGCAAATATGGCAAACCCTCCTGAATTTTGTCCTATTCTAGAGAGCTCACTTGTACGACATGCCCCACATGTAATATTTTTTTATGGATCTGAAAATGGTACACAACATACTACATACTATAGTATAAGCAATACATCTGGTCTTACTAAATTTGGATCTGGTATGAAGAAGTTATGACGTTTTTACCTAAACACTCGTTTTAGACTAGTTTCAGGACTAGCCACAAACCCTATTTTTCATGAAGTGTAACTCCCAAAATACAATGACCCACAAGTTGAAATTGTTATCACAGTTACTTGGATATGTTTTCTCAACGGCCTCCATATTTTTCTATCTGAATCATGGTATAAAAAACATTATTGCGAAAATGGTAAGATGACCTGTAAATAACATACCTTAGAAAGCATCATCAAAATAATTTATCCTCCCTTGAATTTTGGCCTTCCTTACTTCACCTTCCCTATGAAATTCGCCTTAGATATCTTATGGTTACCTCAGTCACTTGTAGATATTCAATATGCTAAAAAAAATGGATACTAATGGGAGACCCTTGCTCTCTTATTTATACTCTCCAAGTAGTTCCTCTAGAAGTATCCACTTAACCACTTTGTCCACTTAACCAACTTTGTCCACTTAGCCACCTTTGTCCACTTAGCCACTTTGTCCACAAATAGTAAACTCTCTAATTCTAGTTGCAACTAATTTATTTTTAATTATTTTCTTGTTGCAACCACTTAACCCATGACTAACCACTTTGTCTGGTCAACTTCTTCAAGGGGATTCTAGAATAATTTGACTTCTTTGACCTTATAGAGGATTCTAGATAACTCATGAGGGTTCTCCAACTTCACATGGCCATAACTCTATAACCGTGAGGAGTTATGTGATGTTCCACATATCACCAGAAATGGAATGGCAGATACTATCCATATGAAATAGTTTCTCCTACAAATTCACTGATATTCATTACATTATTCTTGAATCAAACTTGGGTTCCCTAACCACATTATTGGGCTACCTAACCATTTGGACTTCGCAAAGCATCTTCCTATGAGGGATTTCACCATAAGGGGACCACTTTGAGAACTTTATCCAAGAGTGTCTTCCCGTGAGGGCTTTCACCATAAGGGGACCACTTTGGAGTTTATCCATTTGGTTATTCCTGTCAACCATGACAAGAAAATAATGACCAATATTTACATCATCTCATCTATTGACAATACATCACTATAACACCACTTGACATATTTGACATCAATTACATCTATGACAACATAGACCATCAATCAATACAACAATGATACTATGACAGGACATCAACTCTTTAACATCAATCATTTGACATCATAATGCAAGAGACTAACTATAGTAGCCTTAAACAATATAACTTAAAAGATCATGTCAATCTTATAAGCACTATATCCAAAGTTCTTCAATATGATTATAAGAAAAAGGTCTAAATTATTTTTATTTATGATTATAAGAAAAAAGTCTAAATTATTTTTATTTATTTAATAGTAGCACTAATTACACAAAACCAATGCAAATTAAGTGCTTTTTTGAAAGCTTACATCATTAACCAAAAAAATAAGGTTTAAATAATATATTTACTAAATAAAAACTAATATATGAAAACATCATTCACTTGAATTATTTATATTATAATATATAAAAACATTGATTAATTATATAATATATTTTTTCTTATGCATGATAAAAGCTCAACCGACAATAACAAAAAAAATCATTATAATAAAACAATATTCATTATAAGCCTTTTCGATACAAGAATAAGGCCTAAATGTCTTAACCAATAGTTATGAAGAAAAAAAAACATATTTCAATTTATGTGAGTTATTTATATTATAATAAATGAAAACTTTAATTAACGGCATGATATAATTTTCTAGTCAATAAAAACTAACGAGTACTAAAGGTTCAAACAAAGATAATCATTATAAAGCATTTGTAAAAAAAAAATATCAATAAAAACTAACTACTTGTAAAGGTTCAAACAAAGATAATAAAACAAAATCGTTATAATCATTTGTGAATGAAAAATCTCAAACACAACCATTAGAGAGTCTCAAATTTTGGAAGAGTGAATCAAAATTCAAAAAAATAA
Organism: Picea engelmannii; assembly: GCA_009831015.1. Taxonomy (NCBI): domain Eukaryota; kingdom Viridiplantae; phylum Streptophyta; class Pinopsida; order Pinales; family Pinaceae; genus Picea; species Picea engelmannii. Next base: position 202,347 of record ML798709.1, on the reverse strand, counting down.
AAAATAACAATGGTAAAGAGTAAACACAAAGTTTTGGAAGAATAAATATAAATTTTGAAAGAATAAATTTAACTCAAACACAACCATTAGAGAGTCTCAAATTTTGGAAGATTGAATCTAAATTCAAAGAAATAAAAAATAACAATGGTAAAGAGTAAATATAAAGTTAAATATAAAGTTTTGGAAGAATAAATATAAATTTTGAAAGAATAAATTTAAAATTTGAAAGAAAAAATAAAATAAAATTTTAAATTTCTAATCATAAAAAACATTTTAATTTATTTTAATTATTTATATATTATAATACAAATATATAGAAACTTTTATTAATTATATAATATAAATTTTTTTACAAATATTTATTAACAATAAAGCTTAAAAATAAAATAAAAAAATGATTATAAACCAAAGCACATGGTTTAGTTTGCAAATAGAATCTCAAATGTGTGAAGAAATGTATTACTTCTTTTAAAAAGAAAATTTAAAATTTATAAACCAAAACACATTACTTCTTTTTTAAAAAGAATAATCTTTTGTAAAAAAAATCTATAAACCAAAACACATTATTTTTTTTCCAAAAGAATAATCTCTTGCAAAGAAAATCTATAAACTAAAACACATTATTTTTTTTTCAAAAAGAATAATCTCTTGCAAAGAAAATCTATAAACCGAAACACATTCTTCTTTTGTAAAGAGAATTTCAAATTTTGAAAAAGCATATTTTTTTTTTGCACAAATAATTTAAAGTCTTGATTAATTAACTCCAATCTTGGATAAACACATTGTTGGAATATACACTAATACTGAGAGGGGGGTGAATCAATATTAGACAGATTTTACCATTTTAACTAGACATTACATTATCAATCATAAGAAATACAAAGAATTAACCATATCAACATAAATCAACACAAAGGCATAGTACATAAATATTTTACGTGGAAACCCAATAGGGAAGAAAAACACATAATTTTTTTCTTATATTAAAAAAGAATTACATTCTGCACATGCTTCAACCTATGAGGGACACCAATCTCTGCAGTAAACACCCACTTACAATTCACTCTGACAGGGACCCACCTGCTTATAAGACGAGGACACCAATCCTCATTGTAAGAACCCACTTACAATTAACGTACACCAATCCACCAGGAACCAACATGTTAAGAATATGATGATCCAGGTGGACATTGGTGGCCACCCACCTATTCCACTGGCTCAAATTGCAATTTTCCATCTTGGCAGTTTTTCTACAGTTTTTCAGGTCCCAAACTTCCAGAGCCATTTTGACGCCCTAAACGACATTTTTTTGGATCGGCAATGCCCAGAATATATTGAAAGGCAAATGTTAGGTCGAACAAAATGTGTTTTCCTAGGACATATCTTTCCGATGAGGTATCGATCGCCCTAAACAGAGTTCGTATGCAAAATTTACGCCCTTGGAAAGTTGGCGTATCAACTACCCCCATCGGGGCCCACAAATATTTTGGTGTTTTGTCTCTCAGGGCTAGGGTTTTTCGATGTTTAGGGTTTTCTCATTTTTTCTTTATGTTAAAAAGGCCTTTGGAGCCTCATTGCAATCAACTTCTTGCAAATGAGAGTAGTCGAAACATCTCTCCTCAGAGATAAGCTACCACCATTCTAGCTAGCTTGTGTTCTTTTTCGTTTTACAATCTTTTTTTATTTCAAACAATCATTAATAGAATCTGAGCTTACTGTATTATTGTGTTCCTTTCCATATCTCTTTGTATTTCCTTATTATATCTTTGTTATATTTTTTCCTTCATATCGTTCTCAAAATAATATGAATCAGTGGTATCAGAGCAGTCTGCTCCTTGTCGCTCTTAGTGCATGTCCCTGACGAGGTCAGGGTATAGAGATTTGGGTCTTGAGCTTGTTTCTCTTGAGGAAAATCATTCTCTCCTGCCCAAAAAACCTCCCATGGCAGAAGAAAAGAGGGGCGACGGGATAGGATATCCTTTCAAATTATTTCTCGAGGAATCCCTCGCATGACAGAGGAACAAGATGATGGATAATTTCACCCAGATCCTTCAACGGTTGTCGACAACAATGGAGGAACCTTCAACCATCAATCACTTCAGAGGTGTAATGCTCTTCAAGATACAAGTTAACTTTGATATTCCTTTATTTGAAGGCCAGATAGACGCAGATGATTTGGAAAGATGGTTAAGTCTGCTAGAGGGTTATTTCTGTCCACAATTTTTCCAACGGTGAAAATATCACCTTCATGTTCCGTAAGGCCCTTCCCCATGTCATAGATTGGTGGGAGACTTACTGCGAGAAACATACAATTTTGGGGCCAGGACCCACTTGGGCAACTTTTGTTGATGCCCTCAAGGAACAATATTACCCTATTGGAAATTATGATGAACAATACACGAGATGGACCACACTACACCAAGAGAGGGGCCAAACAGTGTCAGAGTTCACAAATACCTTGTTGACATATTTTACAGGAAGAGTGTGCTTGTCATTAATGGAAAGAACAACATCAATGATGGAAAACAGGAAAAGCATAAGCTCAGGAGGAGGAGCGAACAGTAAGTAGAGATCAAAGCTCGGAATAAAAAATGTAAGCTCAGGAGGAGGAGCGAACAATATGCATAGATCAAAGCTCAAAAGGAAAATTGTAAGCTCAGGGTGAGAAGCCTTAGCAGTCGTTCGATCAAGAAATTGACAGCATTGATCATCTCATATAACAAACATTGGTCATCTAAGTGACCGTGGGATTGAGGACCATTGAAGGATTGTGACCGTTGGATCTGCAAGCCAGATCAACGACAGGGATGAATTGCGAGGAGCGAAAGAAGAATTAAACAACTTGCTAGTTCCAATCTTGCAATTGGTCTAGATCGTCAGATCTCATAGACTCAGATATCAACGACTATGGTTGATCCAATAAGCGATCAGATTAAGTTAGATTGAGTTGTGACCGTTGGATGTGCAATCGCCATATCAACAACAGGGATGAATTGCGGGGAGCGAAAGAAGAATTAAACAACTCGCTAGTTCCAATCTCGCAATTGGTCTAGATCATCAGAACTCATAGACTCAGATATCGATGACTGTGGTTGATCCAACAAGAGATCAGATTAAGTCGGATTGAGTTGTGACCGTCGGATGTGCTATCGCCAGATTAATGACAGGGATAGATTGCGGAGATCGGAAGGAGAATTAAATATCGTGCTAGTTCTAATACCACAATTAGTCAGGACCGTCAGATCTTATAGCCTCGAAGATCAACGATTGTGCTTGACTCACCAATGGTGCACAACTTCAAATTGTGGAGTTTTGGTGACGAGTTAAATCACTTGCAAGTTGTGGTTCCACAACCATCCTTGATCGTTGATCTTCTTCAAGAATCTTCAAAACCATTGGATCACTTTAAGTGGAAGGATAGGATAAGCGGGGCTAAAGGGTTGACAATTTGATTATCCAAATACCCATCAGTCGTCAGATCAAACCTGAATTCCTGTCAGCCATCAGATCATTTTAAAGTGGAAGGATAAGTTAAGCGAGGTAAAAGGGCTGAGAGTTTGATTATCTGAATACCCGTCATCCATTGGATCAAACCCGAATTCCCGTCATCTGTTGGATCATTTTGAGTGGAAGGATAGGATAAGCGAGGTAAAAGATCTGAGATCTCATTTATGTGAATTTCTGTCAGTCATTGGATCATTCTAAGTGGAAGGACACGATAAGCTAGAAGAGTTTCATCGCAGACAGAAAGAGCCATCGATCAAAGATCATGATCGACGAACAACATTTAGTTTGGGTATAAAGATGCAAGGAGGTTAAGCTCTGGAAAAATCTCACTTCATATTTTTCAGCTTGAGATTTGAAAAACACGAAGCCCAGAGAGCCGAAAATCTGAAATGAATAAGGACCATCGGATCTGGAGAACATACGATGACCGTTAGATCAGGGAGATCTACATCAACAAATTACGTTAGCAAACCTTGTCTGCAAGGACATGTGGCAGACCACGTCAGCAAAGGAAATATGGGAGATCACGTCAGTAAACCATGTCAACAAGGATGTGTGGTAGACCACATCAGCAAGGAAGTGATTCATTCGATCTGAAAGATCACTGCGGGTGTATTCTCAATTGTTGATCATAGTACAGTGGAAGGATAGTGTAAGTTTGAAAAGTTGAAATCCCGAAGTTTCGAAGGGAGAAGTTCTGACAACCGTCTATCTCAATGTTTGATTAAGTCCTAGCCGTCGGATTGAACAATGAAAGGATGAGTGTAAGGATCAAATATGACCATTGATTTGTTTCCATGAAATAAATTGTCTGATCTAATTCGAAGGTTTGAAAAGTTGAAAACCTGAAGTTCTGAAGGGCGAAGTTCCATCATCCATCCATCTTATCAGAATATTGAATCGTGACTATTGAATTGATAAGAACTCAAGTGCTCGTTAAGCCTAGCGTATGGTCATTGTCATTGGTCATGTGATATAAGAGATTTAAATAAAGTTCACAAGGACCTGTGGATCAAAAATCCTCTACATGTATAATCCAACGACGCTGATCAAACCGAATCTAATTGAAGGGTTGTTGTTTCATCTCGTGATTTATTGATCAGTTACGATTCAGTTACACTAACTGAATCATCATTCCTGAGCGGTTAAATTATTTTTCCTGAGCATTGGAATCATGGCTCTTGATTGTTCTGAGATTACCGACATTGAGCGTTGGATATGTAGAGTGTAATGGATGATGAGAGCATGAATAAAAGAAAGATGCTTAGACAGAGGAAGGTTGTTGTTTCTTTGTAAAACAAGTTGAACTTTATGTAATGAATAATATAGCATGAACATAGTGAGAAAGTACAGAGGAGAGGCATAGCACATAGAACAGATATGGTGCACAGAGAATAAAGCACAAGAAGATGTGAGCATAAATACATTGATGAAGGCAGAGCAGAGCAGTGTAGCAGAATAGTGATGAGACTAGTAAGTCATTGATAAATGTTGTATCACTGTAATAAATTTCAGCAAGCAAAGATTTATATCTCAGGGTGGTAGGGTCGTGCTAGGGAGGACTGTTGTCCTTAGAGTTTCAAGTGGGTTCTTGAACACATGAAGTTGTAGCTTCCATCTAGCTGCAGCTAGAAAAACCAGGGTGGTAGGGTGGTGCAAGGGAGAACCATTGTTCTCTATTATACAGGTTGGTGCCTGTGTGACTGGAAGTTGGTGCTTCCATCCAGTTGGTGTTGGAACACTCAGTGAGTTAGTGCTTCCTTCTAGTGGGTGTTAGAGAAACCAGAGAGTTGGTGCTCTAAACAAGTTATAGCTTGTAAAACAGAGGTGGTAGCCTCACAAAGAGTGGGTTCTCATAAGAATGATAATGTACAGAAAATAAAGACTACTTATCATATTAAGAAGAAGAGGTTTTCTCCCTTTATGGGTTTCCTCTGGAATATATGTCTCTATATACTTCATGTGTGTGATTGATGTTGAATACTCTATTGCTTACTTCCCTAAATTATTTTGATCATCATTAATTGTTCTATAATGAGTTTAAAATGGGTATAATTGTTTAAGCAGAGTAACAACTGATTCACCTCCCCCTCTCGGTTGTCTAACAATTGGTATTAGAGAGGGTTCCTTTTATCTAAGGGTAGATCCTAGAGCTTAAAGATGACTAGCCATGAAGGAAATTCAACCAATAAGGCACCCCTGTTCAATGGAACAAACTTTGCCTTCTGGAAAGTTAGGATGAGAACCTATATAATGGCTTTAGGTGAAGATGTCTAGGATGTGTTAGAGATTGGTTATGTAAATCCAGTTTTACTAGCTTCTAAGGATGATAAGATACAATTCAGCTTCAACGCTAAGGCTATGAATGATATTCTGAGTGGGCTTGAAGAAGCAGAATTTGTAAAAGTTATGCACTTAGAATCTACCAAAGAAATGTGGGACAAACTCATTAGTAGTTATGAAGGTAATGAGAAGGTAAAGGATACCAAGATTCAAACCTACAGATTACAATTTTAACAACTAAATATGAAAGAGGATGAAACTATTGGGAAGTACTTTTTGAGAGTTGAAGAACTAGTAAATGCAATGAAAGGAATTGGTGAAAAAAATGAGGTTGTCTCTTTAGTTCAGAAAAATTTGAGATCTTTTCCAGATAGGTTCAACCCAAAGGTCTCTGCTATAGAAGAACTTATTGATCTAAAATCTATGCCTATTGACCAACTCCTGGGAACTCTGACTTCTTATGAAATGAGGATTGGTAAATATAAATGCACCTCTAGATAAGCATCATGCAAAGCGGATAAGAATGAGGATTTTCAGCCTTATGAAATTGAAGAAAAATTTGTGAGAAGACTACATAAAGGATTAGGCAAGTACCAAGGAAAGTTTCCCTTCAAATTTTTTAACTGTGGAAAGATAGGTCACTTTGCATCTAAATTTCCACACAAGAAGAAGGACCAGAACGTTGAAGGTGAAGAGAAGTACAAATCCAAGAGATTTGGTAAAAAGAAAAGTTTATGTGTAAACAATGATGACCCTTCAGGAGACACAGATAGTGATTCTTCTTGTGAAGATAAGGTTAATGAATTTATGCTTATGGCCAAGGAGGACTATGATAATAAAATCACAAGAAGTGATGTTGATTATGAAGAAGTTGTGGTTGACTTGGAAGGAGAACTAATCAGTGCTCTAGAAGAAATTGCTAGACTCATATTTAAGAAGAAAAAGCAAAAACAATTGTTGATACAATTCGAGAAAGACAGTAAAAAACCTGATGAATACTTTGCCTTGCTAAAAGTGGAATTAGAAGAGGCAAAGAAAATAGAGAACATTTTGAAACAATAGTTATCAGAGAATAAGGAAAGATGTGAAGCCTTGGAAGAAGAGGTAGTTCTTACCAGAAAAGAGATGGAGAAGTTTAAATCATTAAAGCCTCAGCAGAATTAAATGACATTTTGAGCAAACAAAGATCTCCTTTGTTGAATACTAGTTTAGGCTATGTAAGTGGTTCAAGCAACAAATAGCCAGAAAACAAAGAGTTAGTAAAGATGATCAAGTTCCAAGTCAGCATACAATCAGACCATGTGAGTAATCTACCACCAAGAGCCAATAAAGACAAGATGATCCCTGATAAAAAACAAAGACATCAAAAGTTGGAGCAACAAATGCCAAGAAGAAGGCCATCCTTCAAGTACCAAAATTTCTTCCATGGTTACTGTTTTTCCTGCTCTAATTTTGGTCATAAGATTGCAAATTATCAAATTAAGTTTAGAGACATGCAATCGAGGAGATCAAGAAATAAACAATCTTTGCAACATAGAACTAAACAACCAATGACTAGACAAAGTTGCACCAATCACTTTGACCTATTGAACAATGAGCTCGAATGCAATAATTGTCATAACTTCAGCCACAAAGCTACAAACTTCCATATGAAGAATTACAAAGAAGATCCAAGGATAAAACCCTTAGCTAGAAATGCCAGCACATGGAAAAAGAAAGATAGTGAAAAATGTGGTCTAGTACTTTTAGCTCAAAAAACAAAATACCCCTGGTATATAGACAGTGGATGTTCCAAGCACGTGATTGGAGATAAGGATAAGTTTATGTCTATAAGTAAAAGAAAAACAAGAAATGTGACCTTTGGAAATGATGAACCAGGCAAAATCATGGGTAAAGGGATGGTGAGTTTGACTAATGGTAAAGGAAAAGCCCAGGATGTTTTGCTTGTAGATGGGCTGAAACATAATTTGCTTAGTGTAAATCAAATGTGTGACAGAGGATGTGAAGTGGTGTTCACTTCCAAAGATTGTAAGATAAAGTATGTAAACTCAGGACAAGTGGTGGCTAAAGGCATAAGGACGAAGAATAATGTATATGTGTTGAAAGAAGATAGAGAAGAGTGTCATCTAAGAAAACATGATGAAATTTGGTTATGGCATATGAGACTTGGACATCTAAACTTTGACCAATTAATCAAGAAAAAAAATCTTGAGGCAATTAAATATCTTCCAAGAATATCAAAGCCACGAGATTCTGTGTGTAAACCCTGCCAAGTAGGAAAGCTAACCAGGACACAGTTTAAATCCAAGAGCTCTACTTCAACAGAGAAACCACTCCAATTAGTTCATATGGATTTATGTGGACCATCAAGATAAGAAGGCACATGGAAGGAAAACTACTTCATGTTGATCATTGATGATTACTCCAGACTCACTTGGGTTGCTTTTCTCAAATAAAAAGCTGAAGCATTTGAGAAATTTAAAATATTTAAGGCTTTAACTGAGAATCAAACATGCAACAGGTTAAAGGAAGTAAGATTAGACAGAGGAGGATAATTTATATCAAGTGATTTCAAGGAATTCTGTGATAAACATGGGATCAAGAGAGAATACACAATCCCAGGAACTCCACAACAAAATGGAGTAGTTGAGAGGCAAAAGAGAACATTTTAGCAAATGGCCAGGTCAATGATGAATGAGAAGAAAATTGGTCAAACCTGTTGGGTAGAAGCAATACACACAACAGTCCATATTCTTAACAAATCCCACCTCAGACCACACAGTGACAAGACACCTTATGAACTGTGGTATGGAAGACCTGCTTCAATCAAACACCTCAAATTCTTTGGGAGTAAGTGCTACATAAAGAACAATAATGAAAACCTTGGCAAGTATGATGACAGGGTTGATGAAGGCATATTCTTAGGATATGCTACCAATAGTAAAGGATATAGATTCTTTAATAAAATATTATCTAAATTAGTTGATTGCATTGCTTTAAGGGTTGATGAAGGAGTCCCAATAAGAGAGGTGAGAAATATTGAGTCTACTACAAAGGAAACAACTGAAACTAAAGATGAACAGGTCCAAGAATCAGAAGGAGAAGACTCTGAGTTAGATACAAATAATCTACAAGACTCAAACCAGGAGATCAAGACAAAGACACCCTCCAGAGTTATTAGGAAGAATCATCCTGAACATCAAATAGTTGGTCATCTAAACCAAGGAGTTTGGGCAAGAAAGCAGTTGAATAATGTCTCAAAACAATCTCAAATTGCCTTTCTGTGTTTTCTTGAACCTAAAGACGTTAATGCAGCCAGGGAAGATGACCATTGGGTTAAATCCATGAATGATGAACTTGACCAGATTGAGAAAAACAATACTTGGGAGATGGTTCCTAGACTTGAAGGTAAAAATGTCATAGGATCCAAATGGGTCTTTAAGAATAAATTGAATGAGCAAGGACAAGTTGTCAGGAACAAAGCAAGATTGGTTTGTAAGGGCTATGCACATATTGAAGGACAAGATTTTGATGAAACCTTTGCACCAGTGGCAAGATTGGAATCCATTAGAGTGTTTCTTGCCTGTGCATGTCATAAGAACTTTAAAGTATATTAGATGGATGTTAAGTCAGCATTTATTAATGGAGATTTAGAAGAAGAAGCCTATATGGAACAACCAAAAGGTTTCCAACTGTCAAATAACCCTGACTTTGTCTGTAAGATGAAGAAAGCCTTATATGGGTTGAAACAAGCTCCCCGTGCCTGGTACTACAGAATGGATAAGTATCTTCAAGACAAAGGGTTCAAGAGAGAAACAATTGACAAAAATCTATATATCAAAACAAAGGATAATGGTTTGCTCATTGTATTGGTCTATGTAGATGACATCATCTTCGGAAGTAATAATGCTTCATTGGTACAATGGTTTTCTTCTGCCATGCAGTCTGAATTTGAAATGTCTATGATAAGGGAACTGTCATTTTTTCTTGGTTTGCAAATTACTAAGAGGTCTGAAGGAATATTTCTTTCTCAGGAGAAATATCTAAGAGAAGTATTGAAAATGTTTCAAATGGAAGATTCTACACCTGTGAGCACACCTATGGTCACCTGATGTTGATCAAAGTTCATATAGTTCTATGATAGGCATTCTATTTTACATCACAGTATCTCATCCAAACATAATGCATG
>ML798709.1:180433-192268 GCA_009831015.1 Picea engelmannii | reverse complement strand
ATCTCAATGTTTGATTAAGTCCTAGCCGTCGGATTGAACAATGAAAGGATGAGTGTAAGGATCAAATATGACCATTGATTTGTTTCCATGAAATAAATTGTCTGATCTAATTCGAAGGTTTGAAAAGTTGAAAACCTGAAGTTCTGAAGGGCGAAGTTCCATCATCCATCCATCTTATCAGAATATTGAATCGTGACTATTGAATTGATAAGAACTCAAGTGCTCGTTAAGCCTAGCGTATGGTCATTGTCATTGGTCATGTGATATAAGAGATTTAAATAAAGTTCACAAGGACCTGTGGATCAAAAATCCTCTACATGTATAATCCAACGACGCTGATCAAACCGAATCTAATTGAAGGGTTGTTGTTTCATCTCGTGATTTATTGATCAGTTACGATTCAGTTACACTAACTGAATCATCATTCCTGAGCGGTTAAATTATTTTTCCTGAGCATTGGAATCATGGCTCTTGATTGTTCTGAGATTACCGACATTGAGCGTTGGATATGTAGAGTGTAATGGATGATGAGAGCATGAATAAAAGAAAGATGCTTAGACAGAGGAAGGTTGTTGTTTCTTTGTAAAACAAGTTGAACTTTATGTAATGAATAATATAGCATGAACATAGTGAGAAAGTACAGAGGAGAGGCATAGCACATAGAACAGATATGGTGCACAGAGAATAAAGCACAAGAAGATGTGAGCATAAATACATTGATGAAGGCAGAGCAGAGCAGTGTAGCAGAATAGTGATGAGACTAGTAAGTCATTGATAAATGTTGTATCACTGTAATAAATTTCAGCAAGCAAAGATTTATATCTCAGGGTGGTAGGGTCGTGCTAGGGAGGACTGTTGTCCTTAGAGTTTCAAGTGGGTTCTTGAACACATGAAGTTGTAGCTTCCATCTAGCTGCAGCTAGAAAAACCAGGGTGGTAGGGTGGTGCAAGGGAGAACCATTGTTCTCTATTATACAGGTTGGTGCCTGTGTGACTGGAAGTTGGTGCTTCCATCCAGTTGGTGTTGGAACACTCAGTGAGTTAGTGCTTCCTTCTAGTGGGTGTTAGAGAAACCAGAGAGTTGGTGCTCTAAACAAGTTATAGCTTGTAAAACAGAGGTGGTAGCCTCACAAAGAGTGGGTTCTCATAAGAATGATAATGTACAGAAAATAAAGACTACTTATCATATTAAGAAGAAGAGGTTTTCTCCCTTTATGGGTTTCCTCTGGAATATATGTCTCTATATACTTCATGTGTGTGATTGATGTTGAATACTCTATTGCTTACTTCCCTAAATTATTTTGATCATCATTAATTGTTCTATAATGAGTTTAAAATGGGTATAATTGTTTAAGCAGAGTAACAACTGATTCACCTCCCCCTCTCGGTTGTCTAACAATTGGTATTAGAGAGGGTTCCTTTTATCTAAGGGTAGATCCTAGAGCTTAAAGATGACTAGCCATGAAGGAAATTCAACCAATAAGGCACCCCTGTTCAATGGAACAAACTTTGCCTTCTGGAAAGTTAGGATGAGAACCTATATAATGGCTTTAGGTGAAGATGTCTAGGATGTGTTAGAGATTGGTTATGTAAATCCAGTTTTACTAGCTTCTAAGGATGATAAGATACAATTCAGCTTCAACGCTAAGGCTATGAATGATATTCTGAGTGGGCTTGAAGAAGCAGAATTTGTAAAAGTTATGCACTTAGAATCTACCAAAGAAATGTGGGACAAACTCATTAGTAGTTATGAAGGTAATGAGAAGGTAAAGGATACCAAGATTCAAACCTACAGATTACAATTTTAACAACTAAATATGAAAGAGGATGAAACTATTGGGAAGTACTTTTTGAGAGTTGAAGAACTAGTAAATGCAATGAAAGGAATTGGTGAAAAAAATGAGGTTGTCTCTTTAGTTCAGAAAAATTTGAGATCTTTTCCAGATAGGTTCAACCCAAAGGTCTCTGCTATAGAAGAACTTATTGATCTAAAATCTATGCCTATTGACCAACTCCTGGGAACTCTGACTTCTTATGAAATGAGGATTGGTAAATATAAATGCACCTCTAGATAAGCATCATGCAAAGCGGATAAGAATGAGGATTTTCAGCCTTATGAAATTGAAGAAAAATTTGTGAGAAGACTACATAAAGGATTAGGCAAGTACCAAGGAAAGTTTCCCTTCAAATTTTTTAACTGTGGAAAGATAGGTCACTTTGCATCTAAATTTCCACACAAGAAGAAGGACCAGAACGTTGAAGGTGAAGAGAAGTACAAATCCAAGAGATTTGGTAAAAAGAAAAGTTTATGTGTAAACAATGATGACCCTTCAGGAGACACAGATAGTGATTCTTCTTGTGAAGATAAGGTTAATGAATTTATGCTTATGGCCAAGGAGGACTATGATAATAAAATCACAAGAAGTGATGTTGATTATGAAGAAGTTGTGGTTGACTTGGAAGGAGAACTAATCAGTGCTCTAGAAGAAATTGCTAGACTCATATTTAAGAAGAAAAAGCAAAAACAATTGTTGATACAATTCGAGAAAGACAGTAAAAAACCTGATGAATACTTTGCCTTGCTAAAAGTGGAATTAGAAGAGGCAAAGAAAATAGAGAACATTTTGAAACAATAGTTATCAGAGAATAAGGAAAGATGTGAAGCCTTGGAAGAAGAGGTAGTTCTTACCAGAAAAGAGATGGAGAAGTTTAAATCATTAAAGCCTCAGCAGAATTAAATGACATTTTGAGCAAACAAAGATCTCCTTTGTTGAATACTAGTTTAGGCTATGTAAGTGGTTCAAGCAACAAATAGCCAGAAAACAAAGAGTTAGTAAAGATGATCAAGTTCCAAGTCAGCATACAATCAGACCATGTGAGTAATCTACCACCAAGAGCCAATAAAGACAAGATGATCCCTGATAAAAAACAAAGACATCAAAAGTTGGAGCAACAAATGCCAAGAAGAAGGCCATCCTTCAAGTACCAAAATTTCTTCCATGGTTACTGTTTTTCCTGCTCTAATTTTGGTCATAAGATTGCAAATTATCAAATTAAGTTTAGAGACATGCAATCGAGGAGATCAAGAAATAAACAATCTTTGCAACATAGAACTAAACAACCAATGACTAGACAAAGTTGCACCAATCACTTTGACCTATTGAACAATGAGCTCGAATGCAATAATTGTCATAACTTCAGCCACAAAGCTACAAACTTCCATATGAAGAATTACAAAGAAGATCCAAGGATAAAACCCTTAGCTAGAAATGCCAGCACATGGAAAAAGAAAGATAGTGAAAAATGTGGTCTAGTACTTTTAGCTCAAAAAACAAAATACCCCTGGTATATAGACAGTGGATGTTCCAAGCACGTGATTGGAGATAAGGATAAGTTTATGTCTATAAGTAAAAGAAAAACAAGAAATGTGACCTTTGGAAATGATGAACCAGGCAAAATCATGGGTAAAGGGATGGTGAGTTTGACTAATGGTAAAGGAAAAGCCCAGGATGTTTTGCTTGTAGATGGGCTGAAACATAATTTGCTTAGTGTAAATCAAATGTGTGACAGAGGATGTGAAGTGGTGTTCACTTCCAAAGATTGTAAGATAAAGTATGTAAACTCAGGACAAGTGGTGGCTAAAGGCATAAGGACGAAGAATAATGTATATGTGTTGAAAGAAGATAGAGAAGAGTGTCATCTAAGAAAACATGATGAAATTTGGTTATGGCATATGAGACTTGGACATCTAAACTTTGACCAATTAATCAAGAAAAAAAATCTTGAGGCAATTAAATATCTTCCAAGAATATCAAAGCCACGAGATTCTGTGTGTAAACCCTGCCAAGTAGGAAAGCTAACCAGGACACAGTTTAAATCCAAGAGCTCTACTTCAACAGAGAAACCACTCCAATTAGTTCATATGGATTTATGTGGACCATCAAGATAAGAAGGCACATGGAAGGAAAACTACTTCATGTTGATCATTGATGATTACTCCAGACTCACTTGGGTTGCTTTTCTCAAATAAAAAGCTGAAGCATTTGAGAAATTTAAAATATTTAAGGCTTTAACTGAGAATCAAACATGCAACAGGTTAAAGGAAGTAAGATTAGACAGAGGAGGATAATTTATATCAAGTGATTTCAAGGAATTCTGTGATAAACATGGGATCAAGAGAGAATACACAATCCCAGGAACTCCACAACAAAATGGAGTAGTTGAGAGGCAAAAGAGAACATTTTAGCAAATGGCCAGGTCAATGATGAATGAGAAGAAAATTGGTCAAACCTGTTGGGTAGAAGCAATACACACAACAGTCCATATTCTTAACAAATCCCACCTCAGACCACACAGTGACAAGACACCTTATGAACTGTGGTATGGAAGACCTGCTTCAATCAAACACCTCAAATTCTTTGGGAGTAAGTGCTACATAAAGAACAATAATGAAAACCTTGGCAAGTATGATGACAGGGTTGATGAAGGCATATTCTTAGGATATGCTACCAATAGTAAAGGATATAGATTCTTTAATAAAATATTATCTAAATTAGTTGATTGCATTGCTTTAAGGGTTGATGAAGGAGTCCCAATAAGAGAGGTGAGAAATATTGAGTCTACTACAAAGGAAACAACTGAAACTAAAGATGAACAGGTCCAAGAATCAGAAGGAGAAGACTCTGAGTTAGATACAAATAATCTACAAGACTCAAACCAGGAGATCAAGACAAAGACACCCTCCAGAGTTATTAGGAAGAATCATCCTGAACATCAAATAGTTGGTCATCTAAACCAAGGAGTTTGGGCAAGAAAGCAGTTGAATAATGTCTCAAAACAATCTCAAATTGCCTTTCTGTGTTTTCTTGAACCTAAAGACGTTAATGCAGCCAGGGAAGATGACCATTGGGTTAAATCCATGAATGATGAACTTGACCAGATTGAGAAAAACAATACTTGGGAGATGGTTCCTAGACTTGAAGGTAAAAATGTCATAGGATCCAAATGGGTCTTTAAGAATAAATTGAATGAGCAAGGACAAGTTGTCAGGAACAAAGCAAGATTGGTTTGTAAGGGCTATGCACATATTGAAGGACAAGATTTTGATGAAACCTTTGCACCAGTGGCAAGATTGGAATCCATTAGAGTGTTTCTTGCCTGTGCATGTCATAAGAACTTTAAAGTATATTAGATGGATGTTAAGTCAGCATTTATTAATGGAGATTTAGAAGAAGAAGCCTATATGGAACAACCAAAAGGTTTCCAACTGTCAAATAACCCTGACTTTGTCTGTAAGATGAAGAAAGCCTTATATGGGTTGAAACAAGCTCCCCGTGCCTGGTACTACAGAATGGATAAGTATCTTCAAGACAAAGGGTTCAAGAGAGAAACAATTGACAAAAATCTATATATCAAAACAAAGGATAATGGTTTGCTCATTGTATTGGTCTATGTAGATGACATCATCTTCGGAAGTAATAATGCTTCATTGGTACAATGGTTTTCTTCTGCCATGCAGTCTGAATTTGAAATGTCTATGATAAGGGAACTGTCATTTTTTCTTGGTTTGCAAATTACTAAGAGGTCTGAAGGAATATTTCTTTCTCAGGAGAAATATCTAAGAGAAGTATTGAAAATGTTTCAAATGGAAGATTCTACACCTGTGAGCACACCTATGGTCACCTGATGTTGATCAAAGTTCATATAGTTCTATGATAGGCATTCTATTTTACATCACAGTATCTCATCCAAACATAATGCATGTTGTTGGAATGGTAGGAAGGTATCAGTCTGCACCTAAACAGAGTCATTTGATAGTTGTCAAAAGAATATTCAAATATTTGAAAGGAGCGATGAACTATGGCCTATGGTATCCTAGGAATCATAATTTTCAACTATCAGTCTATTCATATGTTGATTGGGATAAATGCGTGGGTGAAAGGAAAATCACGAGTGCAGGTGATTTCTTCTTAGGAGATTCCCTTGTAGCATGGTTGAGAAAGAAGAAAGGTTCCATTTCCTTATCAACTACATAAGTTGAATATATTGCAGTTGTCACTTGTTGTACCCAAGTATTGTGGATGATTCAAACACTTGCAGACTTGGAGGTAAAATATATTGCATTGATCCCAATTCATTGTGATAATACTAGTGCAATTAGTGTGTCAAAGAATCCCATATTTCACTCCAATACCAAGAATATACCCATAAAGTATCACTTATTGAGGGATCAGGTGACGAACACTATTGTTTCTTTGCATTATATTCCATCCAAAGATCAGATTGTTGATATCTTCACTAAACTGCTTGCAAAGGCTCAATTTGCGTATCTATGCCAGAAGTTGGGCATGACCCCGTTATCCAGCTAAAATAGTCTATCTGATCAGGGGGAGAGTGCTCCTAGTATATATGATCAGGGGGAGCACAGAGTCACTCTCTGTTTTCTTTAACATTGATGTAAAAGGGGGAGAAGAAGGTGTGGTCTGGATGCTACAATTGGAGATCTAAGCAATCTTTCAGGGTTGCCATCAATGCCAAAGAAGGAGATTGTTGGCATATTTTATAGGAAGAGTGTGCTTGTCATTGATGGAAAGAACAACAGTGATGATGGAAAACAGGAAAATCATAAGCTCAGGAGGAGGAGTGAACAGTAAGCAGAGATCAAATCTCAGAATAATAAATGTAAGCTTGGGAGGAGGAGTGAACAGTATGCAGAGATCAAATCTCGAAAGGAAAAGTGTGAGCTCAGGGTGAGAAGCCTCAGAAGTCATCCGACCGAGAAATTCATGGTGTTTATCATCTCATATAACGAGTGTCAGTCATCTGAGTGACCATGGGATTGAGGACTGTTGGAGGATTGTGACCGTCAGATATGCAAGCCAGATCAACGACAGGGATGAATTGCGAGGAGCGAAATAAGAATTAAACAACTCGCTAGTTCCAATCCTGCAATCGGTCTAGATCGTCAGATCTCATAGACTTGGATATCGATGATTGTGGTTGATCCAACAAGCAATCTTATTAAGTTGGATTGAGTTGTGACCGTCGGATGCGCAATCTCCATATCAGCGACAGGGATAGATTGTGGATATCGGAAGGAGAATTAAATATCACGCTAGTTCTAATCCTACAATTAGTTAGGACCATCAGATCTTATAGCCTCAAATATCGACGATTCTGGTTGACTCACCAACGATGCACAAATTCAAATTGCAGATTTTTTGTGACGAGTTACATCACTCGCAAGTTGTGGTTCCACAACCATCTTTGATCGTTGATCTTCTTCGAGAATCTTCGCAATCATCGGATCACTTTAAGTGGAAGGATAAGATAAGCACAGATAAAGGGTTGAGAATTTGATTATTCGAATACACGTCAGTCGTCGGATCAAACCCAAATTCCCGTCAACCGTCGAATCATTTTAAAGTGGAAGGATAGGTTAAGTGAGGTAAAAGGGATGAGAGTTTGATTATCTGAATACCCATCAGTCGTCGGATCAAACCCGAATTCCCATCAGTCGTCAAATCATTTAGAGTGGAAGGATAGGATAAGCGAGGTAAAAGATTTGAGATCTCAATTATGCGAATTTTCATCAGTCGTTGGATCATTATAAGTGGAATGACGTGATAAGCTAGAAGAGTTGCATTGTAGATAGATCAAGCCATCGATCCAAGATCATGATCGACGAACAAGATTTAGTTTAGGTATAAATATGCAAGGAGGTTAAGCTCTGGAAAAATCTCACTTCAGATTTTTCAGTTTGAGATTTTAAAAACCCGAAGCCAGGAGAGCCAAAAATCCAAAATGAATAAGGACCATTGGATCTGGAGAACATACGAAGACCGTTAGATCAGGGATATCTACGCCAACAAACCTTATCCGCAAGGACATGTGGAAAACCACGTCAACAAAGGACATATGGGAGATCACGTCAGCAAACCATGTCAACAAGGATGTGTGGCAGACCATGTCATCAGACCACATCAACAAGGACACGAGTCGTCCGATCTGAAATATCACTTCGGGTGTATTGTCAATCGTTGATCATAGTATAGTGGAAGGATAATGTAAGTTTGAAAAGTTGAAATCCCGAAGTTCTGAAGGGAGACATTTTGATTGTTGTCCATCTCAATGTTTGATTAAGTCCTAGCTGTCAGATTGAACAATGAAAGGATGAGTGTAAGGATCAAATCTGACCATTGATTTGTTTCCGTGAAATAAACCGTCCGATCTGATTCAAAGGTTCAAAAAGTTGAAAACCCGAAGTTTCGAAGGGTGAAGTTTCGTCAGCTGTCCATCTTATCAGAAGATTGAATCATGACTATTGAATTGGTAGGCACTCATTGAGCCTAGCATTTGGTCATCGTCGTTGGTCATGTGATATAAGAGATTTAAATAAATTTCACGAGGACTTGTGGATCAAAAAGCCTCCACATGTATAATCTAACGACGTTGATCAAACCGAATATGATCGAAGGGTTGTTTTTTCATCTCATGATTTCTTGATCAGTTACGATTTAGTTACACTAATTGAATAATTGTTCCTAAGCAGTTGAATTATTGTTCTTGAGCATTGGAATCATGTCTCTTGAGCGTTCTGAGATTACCGACATTGAGTGTTGGAGATGTAGAGTGTGACAGATGATGAGAACATGAATAAAAGAAATATGTCGAGACAGAGGAAGGTTGTTGTTTCTTTGTAAAACAAGTTGAACTATATGTAATGAAGAATACATCATGAATAGAGTGAGAAAGTGCAGAGGGGAGGCATAGTGCATAGAATGGATATGGAACACAGAGCATAAAGCACAATAAGATGCGAGCATAAAGACACTGATGTAGGAAGAGTAGAGAATTTATCATAATAGTGATGAGACTGGTAAGTCATTAATAAATGTTGTATCACTGTAATAAATTTCAGCAAGCAAAGATTTATATCTCAGGGTGGTAGGGTGGTTCTAGGGAGGATTGTTGTCCTCAGAGTTTCAAGTGGGTGCTTGAACACAGGAAGTTGTATATTCCATCTGGTTGTAGCCAGAAAAACCAGGGTGGTAGGGTGGTGCAAGGGAGAACCATTGTTCTCTGTTATACAGGTTGGTGCCTGTGTGACTGGAAGTTGGTGCTTCCTTCTAGTGGGTGCTAGAGAAACCAAAGAGTTGGTACTCTCAATAAGTTGCATCTTGTAAAATAGAGATGGTAGCCTCACAAAGAGTGGGTGCTCATAAGAATGATAATGTACAGAAAATAAAGACTACTTATCATATTAAGAAGAAGAGGTTTTCTCCCTTTATGGGTTTCCTCAAGAATATATGCCTCTGTATACTTCATATGTGTGACTGATGTTGAATTCTCTATTGCTTACTTCCCTAAATTATTTTGATCATCATTAAGTGTTCTATAATGAGTAAAATGGGTATAATTGTTTAAGCACAGTAACCCCCCCGCCCCCTCTCAGTTGTCTAACATACCTTCCATACCTTATGTACCAAGCTAGGTATCAAAGAATTTGAGAGACATCTAGTCTTAAATTATAGTGGGGATCTACACATGTACATCCAAACTGAAATGGATTTTCTATACATCTCATCATTGGGAGTTTCTTATTGATATGTTGTCAAAATCGAGAAAAATATGTAAGCAACAAAACAAGCGGGAGTTCTGGTCCGGAAATCTGCAATAGCCAAAGTATGGTAAGGGTGGCCCTAACAACCAAGCCAAAGGATAGAGAAAATATGGCTAGCCCCAGGATAACCATCCCAAGTCACTAGAAAACAAGGGTAATTGGAAGTCGAAGAAGGACACTGGAAAATGGTGTGAGTTCCACAAAATCCCTTGGCACAATACTGATGAATGTAACTGCAGAAATTTGTTGTTGGCTGAGACGAAAGTCTCAGGGATATATGTTGACTCGGAATCTGATTTAGAGCTAGAAAAGGGAAGAAAGATCATTGTTGCAGAACCTAGTGTCACCATCGCTACCACAAACGTCCAACCAAAGGAACCAGAGGAGCACGAAGAAGGGGAGTGTCTCTTCCACTCACATATGTGGGTGAAGGGTACTCCACTCCATTTCATTGTTGAGAGAGACATCCAGAAGAACCTGATCTCAAAAGGGTTTTTCAAGAGGTTGAACCCGACAACGATGTTGCATCCTCATCCATACACCATCAGTTGGATCAGCCAGGTATAGGACATCCATGTCAACCAACAATGTCACCTGCACTACGACATAAAACCCTTCAAAGATGAGGTATTGTGGGATGTTTCCCCCCTTGAAGGTTGTGATGTTTTGTTAGGAAAACCATATATGTTGAAGTGTCATGTTGTTTATGAATCTAGGCCCCGTAGTGTGAATTATTACTTTGGGAGATCAACTCTACAGGATACCGGAGGAAGTCCCAAATGCTGTGGTCTCTTTAATCTCCATGAAAAAGTGTAGAAAGGTTGTCTCTCGTATAGGGAGATTTTTTCTTTGTATGGTTAGATCACAAGGTTGATGGAAGGTCACTACAACTACCAAAACCTCTACATGGGGTCTCTCTGCACAACAACAACATGTGGATAGAATAATAGAGGTGTACAAAAACATATTTGCCTCACCTACTGGGGTGCATGTGCACTATGAGGTAAAGAACTTAATTGATCTTATGCCCAATGCTCCTTTTCCTAACTGCCCTATATACAAGCATTCTATTATGGATAATGAATAAATCAAATGTTAGATCCAAAGCTAATTCTGAAGGGCCACATTAGACCAAGCTCATCACCTTGCAGGAGCCCAATTATTCTGGTACAGAAGAAGAACAGGACATGGTGACTTTGCATTAATTACAGAGCCCTGAATCGGATCACATTTAATAACCGATACCCAATTCTTCATATTGACGATCTTCTCGATCAACTCAAGAGAGCCAAGTTTTTCAGTAATATTAATCTAAAGTTAGGCTACCACCAGGCGTCGATTGATAAAACTGATGTGTGGAAGACAACCTTCAAGTCTAAAGAAGTTATTTTTGAGTGGTTGGTCATGCCTTTTGGCTTGACTAATGCGCCAGCCACATTCATGTAGATGATGGATAATATATTATGGTCACTCACAAACTCCTTTATGGTCATATATTTGGATGACATCCTTGTCTTCAACAAAACTTGGGAAGAACATTTGAAGCATATTTAGGAGGTCTTGGGCACCCTGCGATAACACAAGTTATATGCAATTTGGAGAAGTGTTTCTTCAACATGCAAAGAATCCAATATTTGGGATAGATCATGGATGAGAAGGGTGTGCATGTGGATCCAGCCAAGATATTATCCATTTGCGATTGGTCGACCCCAAATAAAATGACCGAGCTCCAAAGCTTCTTGGGCCTCACCAACTTCTATCGTCGGTTTGTGTTGGGGTTCTCTCATATTGCTTGGGCCTTAAGCTAAGTGACAAAGGGTGGAGCGAAGGCCAAGTTTTTTTCATTCTTTCCCCAACAGAAAGAATTCGACGATTTGAAATTCTACCTCTAATCAACACTAGTCCTTATTCTACTAGACCTACAACAACCATTTGAGATTAGATGCTTCATATTATGCTATCGATGCAGTCCTCACTTAGCATGGTAATCTGATAGCCTATCACAGTGAAACTCCATATGATGTTGTTCACAAATACCCCACCTATGAAAAAGAGATGTAATCCATTGTGCAGGCATGTCCATAATGGAATAATTACATTCTAGGGAAGGAAACGATCATCCACATTGATCATAGGCCTCTGCAATTCATGCAGACACAAGGAAAGTTACAAAATGGCTTCCATAAGAAGTGGTCCATGTACCTGCAATAATTC
>ML798709.1:138586-154917 GCA_009831015.1 Picea engelmannii | reverse complement strand
TATAGAATTTCATTGTTGTGGGGTTACCCTGATGGACCGCTAGAGTGGAAAATATTTTTTTGGTGATTTTAAGTATGTCATTGGTGACTATTCTTATTTACTCTTAGCCATTCAAAATGGAGTTATGTGTAGTAACAAAAGAACCCCTTAAATTTGATTACGTTTTTTTGGGTTAAAAGAAAAACTCATAAAGGTAAATTTTTTATTCCTTCCCCTTATGGTAAACACTTTTGGAAATTATTTTAAGTTACTTTAGTCTCTGCTTGTTAAGTTGTTTTGTTTTGGAATAAATTATTTTAAGTTACTTTAGTCTTTATTTGTTAAGTTGTTTTGTTTTGGAAAATGGCATACTGCCTTCTTTGAGCTTGAATAATCGATGTGGATGTTATTTTCTTGTGGTGAGGATATTAGCAATTGCTAAAAGTAATCATAAGTTCTTCCATGTAGTCACAGAGCTTCACTAAACAACATAGACCTTAACACCATTAGCAAACAAGTGTGGTCTTATGGTGCCAAAAAGATATAGTAAACTGGAATATCACCAAATTCCACATTTTGTTTGCTTATGTACCTCGCATTTGTTTGTGTTTGTAATAAATTAATGTTTTAAATATGTCGACGCAGTTTGTAAATACAAAAATATGAGCAGCAAATTTGAACCTCGTGCAAATGTTAACGTTAATGTTTAAAAAATACATTTTTATTATTCGAAAAAAAATAATTTCTTTTTCAATATATTCCAAACCATGTGAAAATGTTAATGTAAGAAAAAAACATTTCCATGTGCAATGTTAATGTTAAAAAATATATTTTTATTATTCGAAAAAATAATTTTTTCTATTGAATATACTTCAAACTACGTGCAAATGCTAATGTTAGAAAAATACATTTTTATTATTTATTTGGAAAAAGGAAATTCTATTTCTTATATTCACGATAAAATTTAGTGAATTTGTTTTAAGTAACAACAATCATAATGTGACAATCAAAGAAAAACTTAGGCAGTATAATAACTTTAATACTCATTTCGATTCCAAATTCACCTCTTTGTATGATGTATGCCTAAATTAAAATGACTTTAGTAATAATTTCATTTATGTAACATACAACCACTCTAAATTATATAGAGCGTATATGAATGTTGACCATTTCACTGCATCACAAAGCTAATCGTTGAGCTTATGTAGGGTGGCTCTTTCATACGTGATATTACACTTTGTTGGCTTGTAGAAGAAACAACTTCTATATAAAGTACTCTCGTTCTCCCCGATAAACTAATAAAAACACATAGCAAGACATTTTTTCCACAATTTAAAGCATTAAAAATATAGCGAAATCTACACCAACTCTTTTTCCCTCCATAGATTGTATCATGGAAGCGGTTGCATGGAAATATCCTTTGTGGTCAATGTATAACATAGTGGATGAATGACGCTAGTGATTGCTTGGTTGTATATATGCCCGTGAGGGGATATTTATAATCTTACAAAACTTAAAACTGAGCATTTATCGAATAAGAAGAACACCTCTTGCACGAAATATGAACATTGGAATTTTTCCATCATTTAGTTGCAAATAGAATGCGTGAATTCAATAAAAAAAATCGGAATAGTTTATATTAAAAAGAACACAAATAGGAGTATTACATAACATCATCAAACCCATTGAAGGAAACCCAACAAAAATGCCTAGATCATTCAATAATTATGAGCATATAAAACGAACTACTCTAATGATAACATATTAAAGCACACCCAATATAAGGATAATGCAAGAAAATGAATTGTTTACTCTTTCTCCCCTCTAAAAAAGTGTTCAATGGAAAAAGTCCTGGTGAAGCCACCAATTCTTCTTAAATGTATCTTGCCAGGATTTTTCTCATCAATCTCCATTTCATTAACATGTACCCATAACATCATATACCTGCCCTTACACCCTTGATGTTATTAATTTTATTCTTCTTTACCTTGCATGTTATATTAGCTGAGACTTTGACATGCTTGTCGGATTTTCAAACTTGGCCCAACTCCTCCACAATGCCCACTTCCAGCACATCTTTCATTGCCACGAGGCCTCTTGGAAGGAAATATGATTCCATAATATCCATGATTTTCTCCAAAGCTTCGTCTCCTCTAGCTACAATGGTGTTTTCCTTCTTGATCTCATATTCGACGTGATCCATTGTCACAATTAGAGAATACTCATAGAGGAACTTAATATCACAATGTTTCGATTGAGATAAAATGACCTGCATTGAAGTTTTGGAAGGGAAGGAGCATGATTTATAGGATAAAATGGCTTGTGTGGATGAACTCGAAGATTGTAAGTACACACCATGTGGTGGTTGCAGTGGAGTTTGTCATAATAATTTATGTGGGTGGTCATTATTCGATAACATAGGTTTTGTTTACACATATACATGGTGCTTAGCCTCAAAGGATTAAATGACTCAGAAGTTTACTTTACTCATAGCGTTTTATTTCCAGAATAATTTTCTTCTAATATTGGATGGAATGTTGAATCAATCGGAATGCAACCTATCTCCACAAATTATGGGTGGGGTTTGTTTAGGGTGTAAGTTTTGAAAGGGCGGTTGTGCGGCGAGAAGAATTTAGAGTAAATTGACAATCACTATCGATTGACCAAACCCTTCTACTTTATTGGCAAGCAATATTGTATATCTATATTTTCCATTTCCTTGGTTTGTAATAGAGATACCAAACCCTTCTACTTTATTGGCAAGCAATATTGTATATCTATATTTTCCTTTTCCTTGGTTTGTAATAGAGATTTTCTACCTTCAAGCTGTGAGTAATGTCTTTGTAGGCATCCATGGTTGAGTTGATATACTGATCATTGAAAATATGGAGTTGGAGTTTATCGAGTGTGCATTAAGTGTATAAGAAGCATAAAGAGAAGCCATGTAGACCTGTTGTTCCCATCGTAATCGAAATTAGGTGCCAAAACCAGCGACGGGATCTGCGCCTGCTGCTTGTTTTCATTTGAGAATACAACCGACTTGAGCAAGAGGATATTAATTTGAGTTTGAAAAAGGTCAATAAATTTAGGGCAAGATTGCAGGTATTGTGAAGAGGTATATACACTAAGCCCTTTATCGTTGGCTTATTCTTTGGTTATACGCCATCGCCCATCAAAATGAATTTTTTGATGGGCCCTCTCTATCAATATGTTTCAAACATGTTTTCTCTAAGGCATGATGGCCGACCATAAACCGCACCCATCTTTTCTCTTTTTTTTGTTGTAAAATAATTGCAATAGAATTGGAGATTCTAGAAATACCTATTATCCATACACTCTCCCACCATATCTCCAGCCCTCCGACACTCAAACCTTTCTCCCATGATATCTTCTCCCTCCAACACTCATTTCAATTCCAGGATAGGAAAGTCGGAGATATTTGCACTATAAATATCCTTTCCACCACGAGTCCATGTGCCATGAATGGAATTGTTCATTATCATGGCCCTATTTCCATAATACACACCCTCTTATTGAAACAACCTCCATTACGGAAACTGTTGGCATAGTATGTAGTGGTGTTGGAACAAGTCAACTATCTCTGACATTGTAGGGTTTTGGAATGTCATAATTTCGTGGTCAAGAGCAGGTCGAGAGACGCAAGTATTATTGAGTTGGACGAGGGGACCATGGGTCTAAGGGTCAAGTCCCTTGATCAACAATTTTATTTTGATATGGGTGTTCCAATAGTTCTTTATCTCATTTCCCGCCTACCCGGGAAATCTCCCCACAATAAGATACCACCTGCACAGTTTCATGGAATGATTAATATAAGTTTGATCCATAACTGGAACTTCACAAGTGAGATTTCCATGACAGATCCAGGTTTAATATGTCCACATAGATAATGGAATGCATTACAACAACAAAGGTGGTGAAATGATATACTTGTTGCCGACTAAGGAGTGGAGTTTAATGATGAGCTTGTCTTCTTCTTTTGTAAAGCTTCCACGCTTCATATCACGACGTAGGTAGTTTGTCGATCGGATCTCGAAGCTCTTTCTACATCTCAGCAGCCCTGTAATCATAAAATCAAGAAACATTACATATAATCTCTTAAATAAATTTACAAGCATCTATTGATTCCATTGAAAAAGCAAAGGGTAGGAAAGAAACTTATGGCCTTGGGAAGAGAATGCTATCCCCTTTCGTCATGGGCTCAAATGTGAGCGATGAGGTGGTCGTCTTCTTGTTTAGTCCAGGCCCCTTTGGTAGTATGATCCTTCTCACAACACATATATCTCCCCATCTTTTCACAGAGAGAAGAATAATGAAGATGAAAAGGGTCAAAACCAATGACCAAATGGAATAGACAGTGGGAAGGGAGTCAAATTTATTTATAATATAAAGATGTGGTGAGAGCACATATTTGATATCATTGTTTATGTATTTCTATGTTAATTAGACATTGGTGTATTAATGTCAGTATTGTACTACCATAGTTGTAGATGTGATGACAAGGATAGTTGTTTTCCAAAACCTATCCCTAAGGTATGTTTTCTGCATAAATATATAACCATACAATATATCGTTATATATTATATAACCATGTGTGTGTGTGTGTGTGTTGGGGAGGGGGGAGGGGGGTTTATATAATATATAACTATATATATAGTTATATAGTTATATATAATATGGTTTACATCATCTCCCACAAATGGATTCTTGAGGAGACTTCAACATAATAACGGGCCTGGAGGAAAAAAAGGGGGGCATGTGCACTCTGGGAAGTGACAACGAGCACTTCAATCGCTTCATAGGATCCCAGAATCTTATCGATGTCAGTACAGACAACAAACTTTTCACATGGTCTAATAGACGCTCAGGGGCTCAACAAGTCTCTTGTAGACTCAATCGCTTCATCATCTAGGAAGCCGTAATGTTGGATGGACTAGCCTGGAACGCCACAATCGTTGACTCTCTAGGCTTAGATCACTTGTCGATCCTCCTCAGTATCAACATAAGTGACACTCCTGGAAGAAGCCATTTTGCTTTGAGAAATTCTGGCTGACACACCCAGACTTCCAAGCTAATATCAAGTCGTGGTGGAAAGAGGTAGATATCCACACAGAGACTCCCATGTACAGATTCCAACAATGACTTAAAAATATCAAACAACACCTAAAATCCTGGAACAAATCCACCTTCGGCAACATATGTCAAGCACAGTATAACCTCAACCAACAAATTCAAAGCATCCAACAACAAATTAGACAGCACGGTCTCACATACTCCCTCAAGCACCAGGAAACCCATTTGAATAACCAACTTGCTGAAAGAAGGGAGCAGGAGGAAATCCTTTGGAGACAAAAATCTCAAATCCAATGGTTAAAAGAAGGTGAAAGAAATACCAATTTCTTCCATAGATCCATGATCCATAGGCGCCAATCAAATCACACTACTCACCTAGTCTCAGATCACGGAACAGAAATTCAACAGCATGCTGACGTTGAAAAGGAAATGCTCTCCTACTATAAAAACCTTCTCTTAGAACCCCCTGTAGATCGGTCCCGTGCAATCAAGACCATCCTCAAGAACATTCCCAAGGAGGTCACCAAAGAACAAAATGCTGCCCTAATGAGACTAGTAACTCAGGAGGAGGTGGATCAAGCCCTTAGGGATACCCCTACAGGTAAAGATCCAGGGTCGGACGAGTTCACTCCAGATTTCTTCCACCACTGTTGGAGCATCATCCGCACAGATGTATGGGAAATAATCGAGGACTCGAAAAGATCCGGACAATTTCTCCAAGCCCTCAATGGCACCTTCCTCACACTCATTCCAAAGGAAAACCACACCACTCCCTCCTTGCACTTTCAACCCATTTCCCTCTGCAATGTCATCTACAAACTCCTCATGAAGATCATCGCTACTCGTCTCAAACCCATTTTACCTTTCATAATTTCGCAGGAACAATCTGGGTATGTGGAAGGCAGGAAAATTTTGGACATTGTCATATTGGCACACAAAGTAATCTACTCGCTCCACTCAACAAAATCCCCAGGTATGCTCCTCAAACTGGATCTCTCAAAAGATTTTGATAAATTAAGCTAGAGTTACCTAAAATCTACTCTCCTTGCCTTTGGTTTTGAACCCAATTGGATCTCCTGGATAATCAACCTCACCTCTTCAGCCTTGTTTTCCATCCTGATCAATGGAGTTCCCTAAAGACCTTTCTCTCCTACCAAAGGCATCAGACAAGGGGACCCACTCTCCCCCTTCCTCTTCATTATCATGGTGGAAGGACTCAGTCGCACCATCAAAGCAACCATTTCAGATCAATCCCTCTTTGATCTCACCCCCCATGGATTCTCACCCCCCATTTCACATAGTCAGTTCGTAGATGATCTACTCTTAATAGGAGTGCCCACAGCCAGTGAAGCCATCCGCATCAAATCCATCATCACCCTCTTCTACAAAGCCTCGAGCATGGAGGTGAACCTTTCCAAATCACAGGTCTTCTTTTTCAATATGCCTCTGGAGATCCAAAACCATCTCACACTTCTACTAGGTTTCACTCGCAGTACCCTTCCCTCCACCTATCTAGGAATCCCCCTTATAGATAATCCGTAGAGAAATCTATCATGGGAGTCCCTTCTCTCCAAATTCTGCAAACGTCTCTCATTGTGGACCTTCCACACCCTCAATCTGTTTATCTGCCTCATCCTCCTTAAGTCTACACTTCAAGCTCTACCATTCTATGCCTTCTCAGCCCTGGCAGCTCTGAACTTCATCCTCACTACCCTGAGAAACATACAAAGGAAATTTCTTTGGCAGGGCACTAAAGAAGGAATCAAAATAACCCTTGTAAGCTAGCAAAAAGTCTACAAACCAAAGAAATTAGGGGGCCTAAGCATCAGAGACCCCACCCTCCTCAACGAGGTCCTCAGTGCGAAAATTTGGTGGAGATGGTTAAAGCGACCCCACAACCTGTGGGCCCTCTTTTGGAGTAAAAAATATACTCCCACAACCTCGAAAAGAGAACTCATCAGATGGAATGGGAAAATCCCTGGCTTGCTGATCCGTAGGATCTTTTAATGACTTATGGTTGAGTTTTAATTTTGCATGCGTTAATTAACCATTTGAGAAACTTAGTGAAATAATGAGAAAATAAGAGGAATTATGACAACCATATATACATTTGCAGATCTGAAATGAAAGAATAAACAACAAACCATAACACGCAGATTGATAACGGAGTTCGGTACAACTTTGCCTACGTCTCCGGGCCTTTTTCTCTGTGGGAGAGGCTTCTTTATTTCTGTTCAAATGCTCAAAAGTACATCGCTACAATTCCAAATGGCTATAAGACTGATCTGATCATGTTCTTCCAGATCTCTAGAACCATGCAAAGAAAACGGCACGCAAAACGGACATTCGGAGCTCCCAGAAATGGTCTGACAGTGTCTCCTCCTCAAAAGCTTCTCTGCCTCAAAATGGCTTTGGCTTGGCTTCTCTTCATCATAATTCTGCTCTGAATGCCCCTTATGGCCTCAAACAGGCCTGGGTTATATAGCTGGGAAGTTGGTTACTCATCTCCAACTTCCTCCCAAAAATTAGGCTCCAAAAACTGCCCAATAACTCCCAAAAATGGAGAAAACTAATTAAAAATACGTTAAATAACGATAAAAACCCAAATTATAGTTACAAAAGCCCACTTTATAGTTCATTCAGGCGCTAGCCCCCCGAGCCCTGGGCGCTCTCCTTTATTCTTGGTCGTATGGGGGGGCCATGTGGCCATGCGCTACGAGCTGGCCCCCCTTTTGGCGCTGGATCCTGGTCTTATGGTGGAGGGTGTGTATTGTGGCGCATGACCAGGGATAAACCCTTATCCCGTACACCCGCATTTTTTAAACCCCCCCGTGCATATGGTGTGGTCACGGTAATGTATGTGGAACCGAGGGCTGGGGCTAAGCCCCAGCCCTTTTCCTCGCCGAACAAACTTTGAACCAAATTCAAATACTTTCCCGGTCATTTACATAATAAGAACCATGCGAGGGGTGGGCGGTTAGCCTAGCCCTGCCAGTCCATTACCCGGTCGAGAGGTCGCTGGTTCGACTCCCATGCAACCCATACAAATTTTATATGTAACCACGAACCAATCACGGGGTGCCACGTGGCAGCCCACGACTGGGCCACGTGGCACCTTAACCACCAACAAAAACACACCACATGTCAACTACTGATTGGTCCACATGTATGCCACATCAAACCACCATACTACCATGTCACCTTGCCACATCATCCCTGTCATACTGCCCTGTCATCCTGCCACATCACCTGTTGACGTCACTCGTGCCATGTGTCACCCTTACAGTGGTGACACATGTCACCTCAGGATAGGTCCAACTGTACGCCCGTACGCCCAAATCTGTCTGACACGTGTCGCCTCCTGGTGCTGCCACGTGTCTCCTTTTGGCTTTGCCACATGTCACCTTCTAGAACTGCCACATCAGCTGTACAGACCGTACGGTCTGCACATTCATCGTGACACGTGAACTGTACGGACTGTACAGTCATCCCTTTTTTTACTTGTTTGGCTTTTCGGACAGAATGCGATATTTTCTCGATACGGAGCCCGTTTGACAAAGTAAATATACCGTCGGAATCAGGAAGACGAGATGGACACAATGGCACAAGTTTCGTCACATTCTGAGCACTTTCATTTTTGAGCATTTTTCAAGCCCTGTCAAGCTTCTGGATCCGATTTCGGATCACTTGCTTATTTGGAATGCAGCCAGAAACAATAGGGGACTCATTACATACCACTCTTTCATCCCTCTTCTGGAGTAACTCTTGGAAAGAAATCCCAGCCCTACAAATGGACCCGCTAATGAGAAACCTCATATCCCACATGAAATAAGAAGGCCTTATTAAAGTAGCAGACTATTGGAACTTAGCACGAAATGGGGATATCTGGCACACTTGGAAAAACACCCACGAGGCTTTGAACATTCCCAATGAAATAGACATCCAACCATTGCTAGCTCATCTAGATGCAAGGAAAATTGTAAACCAATAGGGGAACAACATCCTCAGATGGGGACACACATCCACAGGCACTTTCAACACTCAAGAGGCCTACCGACTCAAAGCGGGACATGGTTCACTACCAACAAAGGAAGTCTGGAGTAAAATCAGGGAAACGAAATCTTGGCCAAAAATCAACACTTTCCTCTAGCTAACTGCCCACAACAACATTCTCACATGGGATAACCTAAGAAAAAGGGGATTCATTGGCCCCTCTTGGTGTCAGCTATGTGGTTCAGAGGAAGAAACGAAAAATCACCTCCTAAATCTATGTTCCTACAGTTTAGATATTTGGGACCACGACACTAGCCTCATGAGAACCACAGACAAAAATCGAATAGGCATACGGGAAACTTTAGCAAGATGGCGTGCCTCAATTTTTCAATCCCCTATCCTAAATAAAATATGGAAACTCTTACCAGGTTTCATCCTTTGGAAAATCTGGAAGGAAAGGAATCGTCATATCTTCAAATCAGTCACCAAAACCTGGCAGGAGGTTTGGGTCATTATTCACTCCAACATCATAGAAACACTCCTTCTCCACCCTTGGACTAACCAGGACTAGAATTGCCCAGCAAATGAGCACATCATTCTCAACAGCTGGCAACTTCATTTACACTATGTTCCAACATGCCTGGACAACAAAGCACACCACAATCCTAGCCCCACAAATTGGTAGACGCCAACAACAGGGTACCACAAACTGAATTTCGATGGAGCCTCCAAAGGAAATCCAGGACTGGCAGGCTATGGAGCAGTCATCCACAATACCAAAGGACAAATCCTCCACATTGTAGTGGGAAACCTAGGGCACAACACCAACAACATAGCGGAAATTTGGGGACTTCTCAGAGGTCTACAAGCAGCTCAAGACCATGAGCTCTTCCCAATCATTGTTGAAGGAGATTCACAAATTTTCATTCATCTCCTCGGTCATCTCCTGCATGGGGCAGACCCCAAAAAAATATCCCCCAACTAGAGACTCATGAGTGGACTCCTCAGAATCAAATCCATTCTTCAGCCTAATTGGGTAATCTTACCTTCCCACGTCAGAAGATCGACCAACCAAGTGGCCGACTTATTGGAAAATCATGGTGTTGATATGAAGGGAGGGGACTTTTCATGCTCACCCTCCCCCACCTCCTCTCATCCCTTTGTGATATCTTTCATAGAAATAGCTAACACCAAAGACTGACCCCCGGATGGGGTGTTTCTTGGCAATAGGAGTGGATAGGCCATGGGGAGGCCACCTGGCCAGACTACCATCCAGCTGGCGCACGACAGAACCCCGCCCCCTAGCACTTCACCTCATCATTTAAGCTCCAACGCCACCACCCTTCTGATCATTTACGATGGACGTCCCTCGCACGCGCCCGACGACTTGCACGTCATGTTAGAGGCCTTCTCCTTTCCTCCATTTTTATGCACCATCCTCCAAGCACGGGAGAATTCTCCCTCCCTCGAACCTCAGAGCTCTCCCTCTCCATCTCTAGAGCTCCCTGGTCACTCGGCTCTGCGTCCTCCACCCCTAGATGGCCTCCCCCCTCCCCATGTCCTGCCTGCGAGGTAAACCAAGGTGAGGGGCCGCTTGGTACGGTGCCAGGGGAAAGGAAATGCCACCCTCCGACCACACTCTGGATTTCCATGCTCTCCTCGTTGTGAATCCTGTCATACATCTTGCACCTCGCATTGCTCCTAATCCCCCCTTCACTCTTGCTCCTGCAGAGCCTTTGCGCGAAGTAGACCTACCTGTCTTGGCTCCCATCGTAGCACCTACTCCCGTTGAGCCAATTCTTGAGGCTTTTGAGGACCTATCACCGTTATCAAATCCTTATGGCTGCAGAGTGAAATTGTTTGACGTTGTGGGAAATTATCTAGGTTATGCACCCCCCCCCCTCTCCACCTCGTCGATCGCCTCCTCTCACCTCCCCACCTCGTCGATCGCCTCCTCCTGCATCCCGCCACCCCGAAGAAGCCACCTCCGCTCCCTCCACCCCTCCCAACTCCAGGACTCGTTTAGCTTGTGACAAATGCGCAAATCGGAGGAAAATCTTAGCCTCCCTGTGTGAATTGACCAAAGAATAGGAGGATGTCAAAGCAACCCTCAGGGATTTGTAGGAGAAGGATGCAGAGTGATTGAGCAGGGTGGACAACCTGGTGTCCTTTCTCCAGGACCAATGGAAGGAATTTGCAGATCACGATAAGGGAACGATGAAGAAAACCCAGGCCTTTGCAGACCCAAAGTTTGGTCAAGTTTCTAGAGCTCTCATTTTTGAGTTCTTGTTTTAAAAGCTATCCCTGTCTAGTTCATTTCAATTTACAAACAACCTTCACTTTGCGAGGCTTTGTAGTTTCTTTCACTTGTAGAGATTAGCTTCAGATAGCCCATCGCCCTGTGTGGCACTGTAGTTTTTGCATGACAAACAAAGTATTTTTTTGGACAAGTGTCACACTTTTTTTGGGACAAATGTCACTCTTTCTCAAACTCGTGCCAACAGTGGTTTCCCAGCTGGGCACTGTAGACATGCAAGACAACTAGTTTGTAATTTTCTCACAAAGGTTCTAATATATTAACTAACTTACAACAAAAAAAACTATATAATAATTAACTATATATATATGGTTATATATTATAACTCCCCCCNACACACACACACACACACACACACACACACACATATATATATGGTTATATAATATATAACCATATATTATATGGTTATATATTTATGCTGAAAGCATACCTTAGGAATAGGTTTTATAGAAAACATGTCAACTCGTTGACAGGTTTTGGAAAACAACTATCCTTGTCATCATATCTACACATTTACAGCTATGGCAGTACAATACTTACATTAATATACCAACGTCTAATTATAACTATAGCTATGGTAGTACAATATTGACATTAATACACCAACGTATAATTAACATAGCAAGACACAAACAATGATATCAAATATGTGCTCTCAATGCCTCTTTATATTATAAATAAATGTGACTCCCTTCAACTCGTTGACAAGTTTTCTACAAAACCTATCCCTAAGGTTTGCTTTCGGCATAAATATATAACCATATAATATATGGTTATATATTATCTAACCATATATATGTGTGGGGTTATATAATATATAACCATATATATAGTTATATATTATATAACTATATTATTATATAGTTGATTTTAATTTTAATTTTTTTTTTTGAAATTTTGTATTTGAATTTTTTTTTAAATGTTTTTAAAAATAAAGTTTTAGTAAGAGAGTTTTAGTATTTTTTTAATATTTTTTTTTTATTTTAGATATTTTTTTTAAATATTCTTTTTTTTTACATTTCAATGGAATTTTTATTATTCTTTTTCAAAATAATAATAATAAATTAAATCATTGTTTTCTAAGGAAATTTTAAATTTTTTTTCATTTCATTTTAGTTTTTTTTTCAATTTTTTAATGTTTTTTTTTTAATATATTTTTTTAAATGTGTTTTTTTTATTTATTTAAAAAAAAATGTAAATTAAAAAAAAATAGTATATAAATTTTAAGTGACGATTTATGATCCAATTTTGGGTTTTTTATTTGCATAGGGATTTGTTGTCAAGGCCACAATTTTAATTAGATCGTAATTAGCTATAATTTTAACGTTTAGAAAAAACATTTTGCTTTAGGTAGCATCACTTTTTTATTTAGGTGTTGATTTTAAGGTTTTCTGAGCAACTATTTGATTTTTTAAGACCATGCTTGAAAAAATTGTAATTTTGACCTGGTTAGAAAAATGGTGCTACCAGTAGCACCACTTTTTGATTTGGGTGTTGATTTTAAGATTTTTATGAGCTACTGTATGAGTTTTGAAGGCCATGGTTGAAAAATGTTGTAATTTTAACCTTGTTAGAAAAAATGGTGCTACCAGTAACACCACTTTTTTATTTGGGGGTTGATTTTCCTGTTTTTTATGCAAAAATATGGGTTTTAAGGGCTAGAGTTCTCATTTTGAGGTCACAGTTATTATTAAGTCAGTAACTTTGTTAGTTCTTCGGGCCTCCGATGGATCAACGATTCCTGTTAACTCGGAGTTTCTCCCATCGAAGTCCTTGTGCAACCTTGCACTCAAACACTTCAACAATATAACGGTCATCGTGATACCTCATCATTAATATTTACCCTGAGGTTGACATCTGTAGAGCAGTTAAGGTTCCAACATTTTCTCCTTGAAATGGATCTTACAAGATCCAACGAATCCCGACTGTTGAGATCATTCTCTAATGAATCAACGACTCTTATTGACTTGGAGATTCTCCCATCATAGTTCCAATGTAGCCTCACACTCAATCACACTGATGGCCTTGTCATCCAATCAACGTTCAATATTCTCTCCTGCAACTTCTCCAATAGATCAACGATTGTTGTCAACTTGAAGTCTCCTTCATTGTCGGAATCCATGTCACCTTGCATGCTCTGACCAACAGTCCAAATTTGTTCTTTATGTTGAATCAACGACTACAATGTCCTCCAACTCAAACACAAAGTTTTCTTCATGGTAATAGTCTTATTTGAGACTTATCCATTTGGCTTTACCACTTCTCTGATTTTATCCCTCTTGCCTTCATTCACATGGTAGACATACATAACTCTATTAGGATTTAATCAATGCAATTTTATCTTTGCGCACAGAGGCTCATCAATGCTCGGGGACATTCTTCTTTTGACTAGCTGGTCCAATTCTCTTTATTTTTAATAGTCTATATGCTTCATTTGTTTGTCTGGTTCGATCCTTGGACCTGTCATTTACACAGGTAGATATGCAGTTCCTCAGAGTCTCCCCTTGTCAGATCTTGTTCCTCGATTTCTTCAGGGTTGTTTTGTTACGCAATTTGCAGAAACATTCATAGTCATCCTCTTATCATCGACAACAATCAATCTACCTATGGATGTGATTTCAATGACATCCATGATTGTCACAGTCATGTCTACCTTTGACATCAATTAAAACACCATTTTCAACAGACTCCCCCTTTGTCATTGATGGCAACACAATTTGAAACTAAACTCTCCCAGTCTATGCAACCATAGATCTCATCATTTTGTTATCATCTAAGATGATTGCTTCCTACAACTCTCCCTTTTATGAAAATGTCCTCCTTTCTCTGTACTCTCTCGCTTTGACATCAATGGAAAAATGGATTTTCTCCCCCTTACATAGTACTATTTATTCTTTGTTTGGCAGCCAATGACCTTCTTCTTTTTTGCAACTCCCCCTGAGTTGGTGCTCCTCTTGTAGTGATTCAGTGAGTGGATGTCATAGGTACCACCACTAGTTTCTTTCTGAGATACTTGTAGACTTTTCTAGGAAGAGGTTTTGTAAATATATCAACAATTTGTTCCTTTGTGTTGATATATTCCAGCTTGACAATTTGTTCTGTGACTTTCTCTCTTAAGAAATGATACTTGATTGGAATGTGCTTTGTATTCGAATTCATGACGGAAATTTTAAAGATATTTATTGCACTTGTATTGTCACATAGTATTGATATTTGTTAATTATACTCTACTCGAATATCTTTTAGCGTTTGTTTCATCCAAAGAACTTGTGTCCAACAAGTTGTTGTTGCAATGTATTATGCTTTTGTTGTAGATAGAGATATTGATGATTGCTTCTTGTTGAACAAGGACACCAAGTTATTTCCCAAAAAGAATGGTCCACCACTGGTGCTCTTTCTATCATCCACACTTTCCGCCCAATCTGCATTTGTGTAAGTTGTCAAAGTAAAGTATTTTCATGTGGGATACCATAAACCAAAGTCCAACGTGCCTTTTAGATATCTGAATATTTTTTTTACTACTAGCATATGTGTTTCCTTTGGTGTTGCTTGAAACCTTACAACTAGACCTATTGCATGCATAATATTTTATCTTGACATTGTTACATACAAGAGATTGCATATCATTGATCTATACAGTGTCTGATTTGCTTCCTTTGATTCATCATATTTACTTAGCTCACATCTAGTGACCATTGGTATGTTGACATATTTACATTCTTACATTCCAAATTTCTTCAACATCTTTTTGATATATTTTGTCTGAGAATTAATATGTCTTTGTTGTTTTGAGTAATCTGCAGTCCAAAAAATAATGACAATTCTCCAAGCATGGACATCTCAAATTATTTTTGCATTTCGTTTGCAAAATTTTGCTCCTTCTATCAACATTAAGTTTCCAAAAATGATATCATCCACACAAACTACAATGAGTAACATCTCTGCATTATCTATTTTGATGTAAACATTGCTATATGTTGTTCCTCTTTTGAAACCTTGTTGTTGCAAGTATTTGTCAAGTCTTGAATACCATGCTCTAGGAGCTTTCTTTAATCTATAAAGTGTTTTTTTCAAACCGAAAACCTAATCTTCATCTTCTGACAATAGAAATCCTTCATGTTGTTAAATGTACAATTCTTTCTCTAAATCTCCATTCAAGAATGTTGACTTGACATCCATCTGATACACCTTAAAATTCTTGAAACTTGCAAATGCCAAAAATATTATAATTAATTTTAGTCTTGCAATAGGAGCAAAAGTTTCTTCAAAGTCAATAACTTCTACTTGAGCATACCCTTTATGACCAATCTTACTTTATTTCTTACTACTTTTCCATATTCATTCAACTTATTTCTGAATACCCATTTTATATCAATCACATTTTTATCCTTAGATCTTGGGACAAGTTCTTATGTCTAGTTTTTCTCAATCTAGTTAAACTCTTTTTCCATAGCATTTACCCATGTTGATCATTACTAGCATATGCAAAGCATTTAGTCTCTATTTTGGATAATGAAGAAATATTCATATGTTCATGATTGTTTGATAGTTTTCTCCTAGTATGAGTCACATCTTTTTTATCACTAAGAATAAGGTTTTCTGGGTGATTTTCATGTACAAACCTTGATGGTGTTTGTGTGTCTTGGCATTCTATTTCTTCTTCTTATTCTTCTTCTTATTCTTCAACATAGTAACCAACTTAACGACAACTCTTCAGAGTTCTCGTTTTTTGGGGGGTCACGTTTTTTACCCTATTTTTAAAAATCGGGCTGCCGGTAGCACCCCCCTCCCTTTTTAGGTGGTATTTTGATATTTTAAATTTTTTTATCCATAATATTTCCACATTATTTTTTTAAATGCTTATTTTTCATCTATTTTCTATTTTTTCTAAAAATAATTTTCAACGATGTTTTTAGACATTTTCCCATGCTTCTTTCAATCTTAAAAA
>ML798709.1:108758-135978 GCA_009831015.1 Picea engelmannii | reverse complement strand
ATGGTTTTTTTTTTAATTTGGGTTTTGAATATATTTTTTCTTCATTTAAAAAAAAGTGAAGATTTATCATTTTTATTTATTTATTTTTCAATGTAAATTTAAAAACAAAAGTTAATAAATAAATTTTAAAGTGACCATTTTGTATCCAATTTTGAGTGTTTTTTTGCATAGAGATCTATTGTCAAAGGGATGGTTTTCATTAGGTCGTAATGAGCCATAATTTTAACATTTAGAAAATACTTGTTGCTTTAATTAGCATCACTTTTTTATTTAGGTGTTAATTTTAAGGTTTTTTTGAGCTACTGTATGAGTTTGAAGGCCATGCTTGAAAAATGTTGTAATTTTGACCTCGTTTGAAAAAATGGTGTTACCGATAGCACCATTTTCATTTGGGGGTTGATTTTCATGTTTTTTATGCAAAAATATGGGTTTTTTGGGCCAGAGTTCTCATTTTGAGTTCACAGTTTTCATTAAGTCGGTAACTTTGTTGTTGTTCTTCTTCTTCATTTTCTTGTCTCTTCTTCATATTGTTCTTCCTCCTCCTTGTTGTGATTTTTTTCTTGTTCTTATAAATGGTTTCTGTGTGGTCTTTCTTCGTCTATTCTTACATTTATGCTTTCAACAATCTTCTGCAGTCTTTTGTTGTAATATCTATAGGCTTTGCTTCTTGAGGAATAACCAAGAAAAATTCCTTCATATGTTCTTGAGTTGAATTTTCCTAGATCCCCATCATCTCGTTTGATGTAACATTTGCTTCTGAATATTTTGAAGTGATTGACAGATGTTGGTCGACCTTTCCATAATTCATAGGGTTTCTTTTCACTACTAACTCTGATTTGTCTTTTGTTTAAAATGTACATATAACAATATAAACAACTTCTCTAAAAAAAATTTATGATAATCCTGCCTCATTTTACATTGTTCTAGCAATTTCTTGTAGATGTCTATTTTTCCTTTCAACTACTCCATTTTGTTGAAGAGTTCTTGCAACTACATACTGTCTTTTTATTCCATGTGTTTCAAAGAATTCTTCAAACTCATTGGATGTGAATTCACCTCCATTATCTTATCTTAAGAATTTAATTTTCAGATATGTCACATTCTCAAATAAAGATTTGAATTCTTTAAATTTTTCAAATGTCTCACATTTATTTTGAGAAATACAACCCAACTCATTCTTGTACAGTCATCAATGAGAAACATGAAGTAGCTTTCTCCCTGCAAACTCTTAGTTCTTGTTGGTCCACAGATATCTGTATGCACAAGTTTCAATGTCTTGGATGTTGTGTATTCCTTTGTCTTGAAGCTCATCCTAGATTGTTTTCCATGCCGAAACTGATTACAGAAAATGCTTGAGGGTTTTGTGATATGTGGCATATCTCTTACTACTTGTTTCATACTGATTTTTACCAAGTTGTCAAAGTTCATATGCCCCATTATTTTATGCCACAACCATATTTCATCTATCTTCCCCATAAAGAATTTGTCCCCATTTATTTCATCAAGAATGTATACATTGTTTGGGGTTTTGATTGCTCTTGCAACCAACTTTCTTGAATTTGCTTTTCTGATCTCACATTCTTGAGAGTTAAAAGTAATATTATATCCTTGATCACAAATCTAGCTTACATTGAGAAGAATGTGTTTCGAGTTTTCAACACACAGGACCTTTCCAACCTTAGCTTTTCCATTGTCAAGACCGAGAGTGCCTTTTCCAACTATCCTTGAATTTCCATTGTCTCCAAAGGTGAAACTTCCTTCATTCTTCTTCAAGATAATAAAATTTGTTTTGTCTCCTATCATATGACTAGAGCACCCATTGTCAATTACCCACATATCCTCATTATTTTGTGCACAAAGTGGAGCTTGAATGAACACATATTTTTCCTGATTTATTTTCATGATGGTCAATGCAGTATACGAGATGAAATATAATATGCAGAACATAAATATTTAGCAAGCAGTAATGAAACAACAATATTATAACTAGATCAATACCAGAATAACACTAAAAAGAGCACCTTTATTAAGATAGCAATGTTCACTTGCTTCTTCTAGGGGGAAACCTTTAGTAGAGAAAAGCTCTATTACAATAATCTCCAAGAAAAAATATCCAATACTCCCTACTCTTATTTGTATTAATTCTACCTTCTAAGGAAACTTCTAGAGGAAGATATTTCTATAAGCGGAAGCTTCTATTAGGTCTTCTTACATTGACTTATTCTCCTTTATTTATTTATTAGGCCTTATTAACTAATTTCGGCCTTTATTACATAGAAAACATATCCTAATAACTAATGACCCATGAAGAGGGGTTAGGATCGAAACCTAACATGTCCCCCTCCCCTTCAAAAGCAACCTTGTCCTCAAGGTTGAAGGTGCGGAAATTGTTGGAGTATCTTCTTTGGATCTAAACTCGCATCCTCTAGTGATGTGTCCTTCCACTTGATCAACACTTCCTTGATAGTTCTGTCTCATAACTGGCGTTCACAGTTATTGAGGATTTCTTCTAGTTGGATCCAAAGGGAGCCTTCTTCATCTAATTCTGGAAGGATGGTTTGGACCCTGCAATTTTGTCCCACCACTTTCTTTAGAAAGGAAACATGGAACACTAGAAGGATTTTAGAAGTAGTTGGAAGGGCCATTTGTAGGCCATTCAACACTTCCTTGATAGTTGTTCCTCACAACTGAAGTTCACGGTTATTGAGGATTGCTTCTAGTTGGAGCCAAAGGGAGCCTTCTTCATCTAATTCTGGAAGGATAGTTTGGACCCTGCAATTTTGTCCCACCACTTTCTTTAGACAGGAAACATGGAACACCAATGGATTTTGGAAGTAGCTGGAAGGGCCAATTTGTAGGCCATTGAACCAATACACTTGATGATATGGTAGGGCTCATAAAAATTGGGTGCCAACTTTTGATGTCCATGGGATTTCAAAGATGTTTGTTTGTAAGGTTGAATCCTGAGAAACACCTGATCACCTTCCTGAAAAACTATTTCTGAACAATGTTGGTTTGCTTATTGCTTCATGCGATTTTGGGCCATGTAGAGGTTATCCTTCAGAGCTTCTAGGGTGGTTATTCGTCCTTGCAGCATTGTATCAATAGATTGGACCTTTGATGTGCCTAGAATATAGGTAGTGATTGTAGGTGGGTGTTGGCCATACACTGCATCATATGGGGTCATTTTAGTGGTTGTATTATAGGAACTATTGTACCACCATTCTACCAAGGGGATCCATTGCACCCACTGGTGTTGTTTGTCCAAATAAAAACATCGTAAGTAGGTTTCCAAACATTTGTTGATCACTTTTGTTTGTTCGTCGAACTGGGCTGGTAGGTTTTACTCATGTTTAGTTGGGTACCCTACAATTTAAATAGCTCTTTCCAAATGTTTTGGTGAAAGTTGTGTCACGATCAGATACAATAGAGGCGGGCATGCCATGTAACTTGAAAATATTATCAAGGAACACTTGTGTAACTATTGTTGGTGTGAAAGGGTGGGGTAAGGCATAATAATGAGCATACTTGGAGAGGCAATCAACCACCACCATGATGATAGACTTGTTCCCAGCTTTAGGAAATCCCACTATAAAGTCCATGGATATGTCTTTCCACATAGAAGTTGGAATGGGTAGGGGTTGTAAGGCTCCTGGAGACTTATAGTTTCACCTTTATTATGTTGGCACACCTCACATTCAGTGATAAAGTGAAAGATATCCTTCTTCATATCTGCCCAGAAAAAAGAACGATGTGTACGAGAATAGGTCTTTTGGAAGCCCGAGTGACCTGCAATAAATGATGAGTGAAACTCATTTAATATCCTCGACTTGAGTGTGGAAGAGGGTGATAGAACCAAGTGATCCTTATATATGAGAATATTATCCTGCCAAGTGTAGCCTATGGAAGGATTAGGGTCCTCCTGAAGGCGTTGAATTATCCTCGAGATAGTCAGGTGTGTTAACCACTCTTGGTGTACTTATTCAATCTAATCAGGGACCGGTAAAGATAAGGCAAATATGGAGACGTCCTCCTCATGTTTTCTTGACAATGCATCAACGATGATATTGTATTTTCCATTTTTATATATTATTTCATAATCATAACCCAACATTTTGGTCAACCACTTATTTTGTTCTGGGGAGGATAATCTATGCTCCAAAAAATAATTCATACCATGGTGATTTGTTTTAATCTGAAAACAATGTCCCAAAAGATATGGTTTTCATGTGTGCACTACATGGAGAATGGAGATCATTTATTTTTCATACGTAGATCTTCCCAGATTGCGGCCACTCAACACTTTGCTAGTAAAGGCCAAAGGTCGAGCATCTTGTGTGAGCACTACACCTATACTAGTGCCAAAAGCATTTGATTCCACCACAAAGGTTTTGTTGAAGTCAAGAGGTTCTAGGACATGAGTAGCACACATGGCCTTCTTTAACTCTATGAAGGCTTTCTCAACAACAGATGTCCAATGAAATTCATTCTTCTTAAGAAGGTCGATCAAGGGCTTAGCAATTTTTCCATAATGGTGGACAACTTTGCCTGTAATATCCTGTGAGACCTAGAAAATCCCTTAGGTGCTTTAAGGTTGTGGGTCATGACCACTCTTTCATAGCTTGTGTCTTTTGGGGGTCCACTTTTACCCCTTCTTGAACCACAATGTGTCTCAAGTACTCCACTTTGCTAGTTCCAAAGGAACATTTGGTCTTTTTGACAAACAATTGGTTTTCCTGGAGTAACTGAATGACTTTGACCACATGAAAAAGGTGTATATCCTAAGCAAGGCTATAAATGAGGATGCCATCAAAGAAAACTAGGACAAAATTTCAAAGGTAAGGTTTCAATATTTTATTCATGAGACTTTGGAAGGTGGATGGGGCATTGAAAAGGCCAAAAGGCATGACCAAGAATTCATAATGTCCTTCATGAGTTTTGAAAGAAGTCTTCAGAATATCTATCTCCTTCATCTAGATTTAGTGATAGTTGCAGTGAAGGTCTAACTTGTTGAAGACACAGACAACTTGGAGTT
Source organism: Picea engelmannii (assembly GCA_009831015.1). NCBI lineage: Eukaryota > Viridiplantae > Streptophyta > Pinopsida > Pinales > Pinaceae > Picea > Picea engelmannii. The sequence continues at coordinate 130,943 of ML798709.1, read as the reverse complement.
CATCCAACAGATCATCAATGACAAGAATGGGAAACTTATATTTGATGGTTGATTTATTCAAGGCATGAAAAATGGGACACATGCACCAAGTACCTTAATTCTTTAAGACCATCACCACTGGTGAAGAATATGGGTTGGTACTAGGGTAAATTACCCCCACCTCTAGTAATTCTTGTACCATCTTTTCTATCTCATTTTTCTGAGAAAATGGATATCTGTAGGGACGTACATTGGGGGGTTGACTTCTCGAAAGGAGAGGGATGCTATGATCACACTCACCCCTGGAGGGAGGTAATTATGTGGGAACCTCAAATATCTTGGGGTACTTGTCCAAGATGAGTTGAATTCTAGGAGGAACTCCCTGAGAAGCATGTTCAGTGACCTGGATGGCATGAAATTGAGAAATCACACCATGGTGGTCTTTCTTCAACATTTTTTACATCCTGTGAGAGCTAATGATTTCAGGGGATCCCACTTGGAGACCTCGGAGGGTGTAGGTGTGAGCTCTTGGGAGAATATCATATATAGTTCTTAATAATCCATTGTGATTGGTCCCATAGTGCACAACCATTCCACTCCCAATAAAATATCACAACCACCCATGGCAATAGAGAACATGTGAGTTTTCAAATGATAATCACCCAGTTAGAGTTTGACATTCTCACAGTGGCCCCCACACTTACCGCCATTAGCGATGAGGATTTGAAAATTAGAAACATATAAGACAAAGCAATGGAGCTCCTCAATGAGCCCGCGGTGAATAAAATTATGGGTGGTACCACTATCAATCAACACCACAACTAGCCTATGTTTGATGTATCCCTTGATCTGCAATGTCTGTGGGGATGAAATACCCAAGAGGGAATGAAGAGATATGACAGGTTCCTTTGTTTCCAGAGGGGTTGCAACTAGAGATTTGACATGATCACTTGGGTGAGCCTCCTCTGGGTAGGGAGCCTCATCTGATGGGATGTCTTCATATGGAGAGGAAGTTGATGCATCAATCTGGAAGAACTTTTGTTCTGTACATTTATGTCCTAGTGAATAATTTTCATCACAATAGTAGCAAATTCCTTGATTGTGATGTTCTTCCATTTCTACTAGACAAACCTTTTGGATCTTCAAGGTTTGTGTCGGAGTGGGGTGAGCCTCGAGGTGAGGACGATTGAGGAATGTAGCCTTCATGGGAGGGGCCTGAAGGATGGTCTATACTTCTAGTGCTAATTGGCATGCTTGGAACCAGGTAGTAGGATGATGCATACTGACATGAGCCTGGATGGTGTCCTTTAAGTCACTAATAAAACATTCAAGGAAAAAAGTGTCAGATAAGCCGTTAGTTCAGATAGCCAAATGTTCAAATGTTGTGATGGAATCTGTCACTGATCCAGTTTGGCATAGCATAGTGAGCCATCCCAAAAAATGTGATTCTCTATCAAATTGGGAACAAACTGCTTTAGTGAACATGTTCCAAGTGGGCATGCCTGGATAATATTTCTTATGTCACTGCGACCACTTCCATCGTTCTTGATTCAGGTAAAAAACTCCTACATGGAGTTTGGTCTCATCATCTCAAATATTATGAAGGGAGAAGTATTGTTCCATTTGAGAAACCCACCTTGCTGGGTTGGATCCATCAAATTTATGCATTTCAACTTTAGGTACTGTTGATGCTCAGATCTATCAATATTGGAACAACAACCTCATGAGGACATTAGTCCCCCTTTGGATATAAAGAGGTAGTTCTCCTCTTTGGATAAAAGATATATCTTTGAATATCTTGAATTAGGGAGAGTGCTAGGAAGTAAACCCCAAATCTTTATTGCTTGGATTTATATGAAAATGGTTCTTCAATAACCCAATATGATCTTTATGTGCAACAAGAAGTTCTTTACAAATAAAACATTGAAGAGGAGCTTCAATATCAGAAAATAAAAATACTCAATGCCACATATATAATCCTCTATAGATACATTCATATCTCCTCACAAGAAAAATGAGAGAATATTTCTTATCATCTCAAAGAATTTTAAAAGAGTATTGCAATTAAAATGGAAGGGAATTTGATAGGTCAACCTCAAATATCTCATACTTAAAACTCAAAGTCACAAGATACAATCAACATCAACCCTGAAGTAATTATTTGTGGAGTATTTCTCATCAAATATATCTAACAATATACGAAATCCATTTCACAAACACATATATGGCTGCAAATGCTCCATGATCATATATGAAAAGTCTTGGAATATTACAAGAAAAACACTTGAGAACTCGGCCCCAGGATTGTTTCAAGAATACAAACACAAAGCTTTGAGAAAACAATGTAAAAGAAGAAAAGAATGGAAAAGAATGAAAATATTTGCTTGCTGATCAAAATATTGATTACATAATGATGGCTAGTATTTCTATCTCGTACTCCTTTGAATTCCCTCTCAACAATGAATTATGGATCTCATGAAGTCTCTCTTTTCCCTTTTTAAAAGAAATGTTTTTCTAACTACTTGAGTAGTTAGGATTTTTCCTTTTTCTCTTTGAATTCCTCTTTTTTAGAAAATCAATTTAATTAATACAACATTGGAGTCTCATTAATGACTGGAATTCATTGATATTCGTGTTTTAAATGGGCCCCAAAAATCTTTAAATAATTTTTTTTTAAATAAACTTTTATTTAGAATAACTTTTAATTTGTTGTCACCTTTAAGAGATGATTGTGTCCTAATTTTCTGGTAAGGATGTGGATATTTTCAGAAATTTAAACCACTTCTAGTGTGATCTTCATTGTCTTAGCTTTCTAACGATATAAATTTTCCCAAATCCGTCGTCCGGATCTCAAGATATGAGCTCATGAAGTTGAGTTTTCATACAGGCCCATTAAAAATGCAGTTGACTGATATTTTAATTTCTGGGGAAACTGTAGCAACCATCAGCCTTTGAAACCTATACCTTAATTTTCTACGTCGAAATATATTTCCAACAATATAAATTTTGCGCGATTCCGACACCCGGAGCTCAAGTTATGGCCTTCGTAAGATTAATGCTCATCCACTGTCGATCGAAATTCATGGGAAAATTTAGGCCCTTGGATTAATTTTGTACTATCCAATAATTAGTTGCCACGTGTAAGGCTCTTATTGGATGCCATGTGGCACTCCTCCATAGGATTAAACATATTTCCATGTCATCCAAGAACATTTGGGCACATGTCATAAGGTTACATGTGAATAAATAAAACAATATATAAAGTGTGAAAAGTTAAAGGTGAATAAAATAATAAATAATGTTTTATGAAAAGGGGATAAGTGTGGGAGGCACGGGAGTATAGGAAAGGGGGAAAGGGTAGTGTAGGGGGGATGGTATAAATGTAGGTTGCGGAAGAGGGGAGGGAGAAATGTAGGGAGCAGAGTGAAGGGGAGTGACATAGGGTGAGGTGACGGGGGGTGTGGGATGAGGGAGTTATCAAACTTGTAGACTCGCGGGGTGAGGGGGAAGGGAAATGGAGTATGGTGAGTCTGATTGACCACCATACTCAAAATAAATTGAAGTATGGGATGTGGGGAGAAGGGAAGGGTGAGGGAGTGAGGGGTAGGGAATAGTGAGTGCTCGAGAGTTCGAAAGGACTAGTGAGGGGATGAGTACGGGTGGAGGGTATTTTTTTTTTTTAATTTTCAAAGTGTTGGATAATGCGATTATGGAGTGAGAGGAATGGAGTGGAAAAAGAGAATGCTAGAAAAGTGGAGAGTTACGATGGGTACTTGCAAGAGATATATTTTAATGGGTTTTTAACCCGGAAATTGGGGAAAACTAGGGTCTTGGACCCAAAAACTTTAAATGAAACTCCAATAGATTAGCTTTATTCCACATGAAAGAGGCATCATTTTCCACTTTAAACTTTAAACCTAGATATATTGATCATACAAACTCGGAATTTCGATTCGAAAAATGTGTTCAGAAGCTAAGACTGAGAGATACACAATGAACTTATAATAGTTCAAAATTTTCCATCTTTGATATCATATTTTTTTATAAATCCAAGAGAGAGAAATATAGATGACCAAATTTTGGTCAACGAATGGCTCCAACTGTAGGACAGTGACCCCCTGTGGGTTGTTGAGAACACCAGAATCTCAAGACCAACTACTTTCTCCATTGGTATATGGATTCATATTCAAAATGAATTCTTGTAATTATTCTTCTTTCATGGAGTTATCTTCAAATTTGACTGCCTTATTGTGCAACACTGAACTAAAGAAACAAAATATGTACATACATGATCTACCTACCCTAACTTACTTCAAATAAAGGGGCACCTTATGTGTAGGAAAATTTCCAATGGAGCCATTCAAGAATTGATATGATTTTTGGAATGAACTCCATCACTATGGAACACATTGAAACTTGTATCATTGAGTCAAGGGCACTCTCAATATGTACTGAAGAAATATTGAACAAGGTGTGCTAAGAATTTGATTTCATTGTGATCTGTATTTATGAGTGGAATGAAAGGAATAACAGATTGAATACAATAACACAGAGATATAGAGAACAACAACACATATCCAATGAACAATAACTTCTATTGAATAAATTAAATAGGTTGAAATTGTAAAACTAAAAAACTGGAAACAACTTGCTCGAATGGTGGTAGCTATCTCTGAGAAGAGATGTGGATGATACACGCATCTATCTAAGAAGAATGATTACATTGAGGCTCAAAAGGCATTTTTAACATTACTCATGAATGCCAAAACCCTAGACATCCAAAAACCTAACCCTAGGAGATGAAACACCAAAAGTTATGTGGGCCCTGATGGGTAAGTTGGTACCCCAACTTCCCAGGGTCGTAGATTTTGCATACGACCTCTGTTTTAAGTGCATGATAGCATGTTGGAAAGGTATTTTTGAGAAATACACATTACGCCGTCAAAATTTGACTATGTCTATAGTTTGACTATGGAAAGCCAAAAAACACTGTTTAGGACCCCAAAATAGTCCTGGAAGTACAGAAAGATGTACTGACATGAAAACTTCCAAAATAATCTAGTTGGATTAAGTGCGCGGCCACCAATATCCACCTAGAAGTGTGTAGGGCTTTATACAGCCCAGGAAGTGTAAAACCCACAATTATAAGGAATTACAGAAGAACGTTATGAACTAAAAAATGTTAAGAGGAGCCAATTGGAATAGATGGGTGGCCACCAATATCCACTTGGATCAATCCTCCCCCCTCAGGAAAAAATGGTCTCCATTGTGTTGATTCCCCCCATCAGGTGAGGAAAATTCTGTTGAATTTGGCCCCGGGAGAGCCATTTTCCTTGGTGTAGGATTTTCCATACCTTGACAACCCGATACAGTTGAACTCTCTATTGGCAAGTGCCCTTGACTTGTGTGTCCATTATCTGATCAATGGATGATTGTTCCATGTAGTCAAGGTTGAGCTTTGTTGGTGTCAACTATTATGCGATCTCTGAGGTCATGTCCAATAATGGTGGAAAATATGGTCGAAAGAGGTCCACATTGAACACTAGGTGCAAGCCAAGGAAGGGTGGAGTGTTGATCTCAAAAGCATTGCTACCCATAGCCTTGGTGATAGTGTAAGGCCAATAGCAAAGTGGGCGGAGCTTCCGATGGGGCCATGTAAGACGCTCTTTCTGAAAATGTAACCTGACCTTGTCTCCCACCTGAAACTGGTGCGATACCCGGTGTTGATCATGTCACTCCTTGTACTTAACATTGGCTTTCTGAAAAATCTCATGGACCTCTTGATAGATGTGTTGAATCCTCTCAATGAATCTGGTGGCTTTGTTGGCCCCAAAATGAACATGGGAAGATCATTCCTGTGTGGTTGCAAGAGGTAGTGTAACATCAATGGGACCCAAGGGTTGGAATCCCAACCCCACCTGAAATGTGCTATGTTCGGTGGAGATATGGAGAGCCTTGTTTTAGCTATGTTGAACATAGGAAAGACTCTCATTTCATATATGTGGATGCTTAGAGTTGTACATGTACTACATGATGTGGCAATCATCTGATTGATGACCTATGTTTGGCCATCAATTTGGGGGTGGAAAGTAATGGATTTAGTGAGCTTGGTGTCCAACAGTTACTAGAGACTCGACCAAAATGTGTTGAGGAACTTGTTGTCCCGATATAAGGTGATGGTATGTGGTATCCCAAAATGGACGCACACTCATTCAAAGAAGCGGTTGGAAATATATGTTGGTGTGATGCTCTTATTGCAGGTTGTGATAATCACCATCTTCGAAAACCAATCAACCACTGCAAATACACAATCATTGTCATTCCTAGTGAACGGAAGACCAGACATGTAATCCATTGAGATGGATTCCCAAATCCTCTCAGGAGTAGGAAGAGGGGTGTATAAGCCTTGCTTCTTGATGGTTGGCTTGGAAATGACACAGGCAGTGCAAGATATGATATACTTACTGATTTTTTTTCGAAGTTTTGGCCAGTAAAACTGTTTCTATAGAACGACCATAGTTTCCTCCACACCAAAATGTCCTACCATCCGACTGTAGTGGGCCTCGCAAATCAGCTTTACACGCTCACTTGTGGGAACAAAGAGGTGGCCTACATGGAATAACATTCCATCCTGGATGCGAAAATCGGTGACATTCACTCTTGTATCCAAGAGCTGATAGGTGGTGGAGAATTCAGGGTCACACTGATAAAGTTGGGGCCACTCAGATGCCTCATTCCCACATGAATGGAGAATTATGGTGAGTGTAGTAACGGGAAGGCGACTGAGGCAGTCAGCGACACAATTTGTGCTCCCTGTTTTATACTTGATGCTGAGATGGAACTGTTGTATGTATGTGGACCACTTTTGATGGCGGTTGTTCTGCAACTTCCCCTGTGTCTGTATGAACTGCAGAGGCTTGTGATCAATGTGGATGATTGTCTCCTTTCCCAGAATGTAGTGTTTCCATTGACGGAAAGCTTGCACAATGGAATACATTTCTTTTTCATAGGTGGGGTATTTCTGAAAAGTGTTTGAGAGTATCTCACTATAGTATGCTACTGGATGACCATGTTGAATGAGAACTACACCTACAACATAGTCAGAGGTAGTTGTCTCAATCTTGAACGATTGTTGCAGATCAGGTAAGGAGAGTATTGAAGCTGAGCACAAGCGATGCTTCAGATCATCAAATGCTTATTGTTGTGCATGCCCCCATGTGAACTTTTCCTTTCCACCACCCTTGGTTACTTGGTTTAGGGCCAATGCAATATAGGAGAATTCCAACACGAACATTTGGTAGAAGTTGGAAAGTCCCAAGAAGCTCCAAAGATCGGTTAATGTGGTTAGGGCTGGACAGTCATGAATGACTTGGATCTTAGATAGATCCATATGTACCCCATGCTCATCAACAATGTATCCCAAGTATTGGACCTTGTTCATGCCAAAGGAGAACTTTTCCAAGTTGGCATAAAGTTTGTGCTATCACAGAGTGCCCAAAACATGTTGAATATGTTGCATGTGCTCCTCCCAAGTTCTGTTGAAGACGAAGATGCCATCCAAATATACCAACACAAAAGAGTTGGTGAAGGGTCTCAATACATCATCCATCAATCTCATGAAATTTTTTGGTGCATTTGTTAAGCCAAAGGGAATGACCAGTTATTCGAAGAGGCCTTCTTTAGATTTCAAAGTTGTCTTCCATACATCAGTTTGTTCGATGGGAACCTGGTGGTAGCCAGACTTTAGGTCAATATTGTTGAAGAAATTTTCCCCCTTGAGTTGGTCAAGAAGGTCATCAATTCATGGAATTGGGTATCGGTTCCTAACTATGATTTTGTTTAATGATTTATAATCAATGCAAAGCCACCAAGTCCTGTCTTTCTTCTGCACCAACACAATCGGGCTTCTGCAAGGGGAGGAGATGGATTGGATGTGTCCCTTTTGAAGAAACTATTAGATCTCACACTTGATTTAATCATTTTCCATTAGTGAGAGACAATAGAATGGTCCATTAGGCAACGGGGCACCGAAAGTTAGATCAATTGAATGCTTGACTTGGAAGTGCATTGGTACCCTAGTGGGTGAGGATAAGATGTCTCCGTACTCTTCCAGGATCTCGTGCACTTGCTTCTGCTATAAAGAGAGGCTCTGTGTAGAGGTCAAGGATGTGGCGGAAACCTTCTGATTACTATGAGCACAAATCACAAAGAAGAAGAACTTCCCAGTCTATGAAATGACCTTACTACATTGCTTAGCATAGATTAAAGAAATAACGATAGGCGGAACTACCTCTGGTATCATGTACAATTGTCCACCCAAAGTAATAATAACACTGCGGGGTCTAGACACATACACAACATGTCACTTCCACAAATATGATTGGCCTACAAGAAAATCACAAACTTCAAGGGGAGTAATATCAAACAATACCTCGTCTTTGAAGGGCTAGATGTTGTAGGGTAGATGACACTTTTGGCTGATGTGGAGATCTCGTCCTTTGTGAAGCCAATCGATGATGTAGGGTTGCGAGTGTGGTGTTATTGGCAGGTCCAGCCGCTTGACGACCTCTACTAAAATCAAGTTATTTTGACTACTTCTATCAACAATGAAATGCAGCATATTCCCCTTTACCTACATCTATGAGTGAAAGAAGTGTTCCCCTTCCTCTGGTTCTTCTGGTTTTCTTGGTTGGACTTTGGTGGTAGCGACAATGGCACTGGGTTCGACATTGATGATATGCTTCCTGCTTTCTGGATTTGGAGTCAGAATCTACCTCTGACTTGAAATCTTTTAGATCAGCCACTAATCACTGCTTGGAGAAACATTCTTCGGTGTTGTGTCAAGGGATTTTATGGTATTCACACCATTTTCCCGTGTCCTTCTTTAACTTCTCATTACCCTTCTTGGGTTGCGGCTTAGACTATTTGTCCTGAGACCAGCCATATTTTCTCTATCCCTTGTTTTGTGGGTTGGGGTTGCATTTTCCCTGCTTCGGCTATGAGGAGCTTGCAGATCCAAACTCTTGCCGCTTCTGCTTAAATTTATGCTTGATCTTGACATCATATCTAGAAGTCGCACCTAATGAAACGATGTCGCAAAAATCCATTTATGTTTGAATGTATCTATGCATATAGTCTCGGTATTTTACCACCAGATGTCGTTCAGAGTCTTTGATACCTAATTTGGTGCATCTGGTATCGTCTGTTCCCTTTCTTGACGTAGCATGGTCCATCTTGTGTATTGGTCTTTGTAGCCTCCAACAGGGTAATATTGTTCTTTAATGGCATCCCTGAAGGAATCCCATGTGGGGGAAACTATAAACATTGTAGATTACTCTATGGCCCTTTTCTCAAAGTAAGTATCCCACCAGTCCTTAACATGGGGGACGACCTTGTGCAAAAGTAATATTTTCCCTGTTGGAAAAATTGTGGACCGAAAAATACCCTTCGAGCAGATTCAACCATTTATCTATAGCATCCACATCTATCAGTCCTTCAAATAATGGAATATCAAAATTTACTTGTACCTTGAAGGGGGTTGCATGGCTACTTGATGAAGATGTGTCTCCTATGGGCAACTGCCGAAGGATCAGTGCAAATTTTTCCATCATTTCATTCCTTTGTCATGCAAGGGATTCCTCGAGCAACATTTTAAAAGGATCTCCTATTCCATCATATTTATTCTCATCCCCCATGGGTTGTTGTCAGGCTTGGCCTGGCTGATCTTGCAAAGGCTCACCCAGTTCGAGTCCCAACTTCTTGTACCCAGATCTTGTCAGGGACATGCACGAAGATAAATAAATGAAGAGCAGATTGAATTGATACCACTGATCCAGATTTATGAGCAGAACTAAAGGAATAAAAGAGTGAATACAATAACACAAAGATATAGAGAACAACAACAGATATCCAGTGAACAATAACTTATATTGAATAAATAAAATAGGTTGAAACTCTAAAATTGTAGAACTGGAAACTACTTGTTCGAATGGTGGTATCTATCTCTGAGAAGAGATGTGGTTGATATGCGCATCTATCTAAGAAGAATGATTACAATGAGGCTCCAGAGGCCTTTTTAACATTACTCATGAATACCAAAACCCTAGACATCCAAAAACCTAACCCTAGGAGATGAAATGCCAAAATTTATGTGGGCCCCAATGGGTAAGTTGGTACCTCAATTTCCCAGGGTTGTAACTTTTTCATATGACCTCTGTTTAGGCGTGTGATAGCCCGTTGGAAAGGTATTTTCGAAAACTACACATTATGCCATCAAAATCTGACTTCATCTATAGTTTTACTATGGCAAGCCAAAAAAAGAAATGTTTAGGGCCCCAAAACATCCCTGGAAGTACAGAAAAATGTACTAACTTGAAAACTTCCAAAATAAGCCAGTTGGATTAGGTGGGCGGCCACCAATATCCACCTGGAATCTACGTAGGGCTTCAGATATCCCTAGAAGTGTAAAACCCACAATTATAAGGAATTATGGAAGAACGTGCTGAACTAAAATCTATCAAGAGGAGCCAGTTGGAATAAGTGGGTGGCCACCAATATCCACCTGGATCACATTGTTTGTACAAAAATGCTCTAGAACCATAATTCATTGAAATTGATTCTTGGTTGCTCGATAATACTATTGTCTTTGATTAGCTGAAGAGTTTTCAATGCAAGAATAAATTCATTTTTTTCCGTATCTCTGACTACTTCCAAGGTTCTTGATTCATCAATAATATCCTGTAAAGACTCTTCTTTCTTGTAAAGGAAATCTTGCTCATCATTCTTTTGATTTAGGTCCAATTCTTTCACCAATTCTTCTTGCTACAAGTGCATTTGCAAATTTTCCTCTTTTGATTTGTGTTTCAAGGCTTAAATCTTCTTGTGTGTTTGGTGGAGGCTCCTTGATTTCATTCTCAAATTTGTTACTTGAAATATCTTCATATGGAGTATAAAGGAGGTTTGAATTTTCTTCTTGTAATTTGGTATTTTCATCTTCATCTTCAGCAAAATGACTTGGTTCATAAAAGTCATCCAATCCTTTATTAGATTCTTCTTCAAAATTAATCATTTCATTAGCTTGTGTCCATAGGGAGGAGGGTGGGTGGGAAAACCTTTCAACACATAAATCTTCTAATATGTCCCAACTGGTAATGATACCTGGCGGAAACGAACTATACCATTCAAGAGCTTTCCCACATAGAGTTTGCAAGAATAATATAGATTGAAAATTTCACATGCATATTGGAATATAAAAAAATGTTGCTCTACATCCTCCAAAGTATTCCCAAAGAATGTAGAATTTTTTTCCATAGAAATATTGGGCATCTGAAAATTTTATTCTCATAGATTTAAAGGGCCTCTATATAGTCACCATGTTCTTTGGGTAGTTGTTTGTTTTGATTCATCTCTTGAAACCGTTGATGAAGAATATAAAGGATCATCATGACATGAATGAAATCCTTCATTTTGAGTTTTTCCAATGGAGTTTCCAGGGAGTTCATTCTCTGGAATCTTTGGTGCTTCTCGGTTCTTTTTGAAATTATAAAAAATGTGAGACATACTTAAAATAAACAACAATTTTCTTGAATCTACTTTTCGAAACTTTGAGCCATGGATATTTTTGGTTCTTCAATATGATCTGAAGCAGGGCCTCAAATGTCTTGAAAATAAATCTCTCCCCAGTATGGTCGCTAAAAATGTTGATGCTTGGATTTGTCAAGACCAGAACAACAACCTCATGAGGGCATTAGTCCCCCTTCATTTATAGAGAGGTGGTTCTCCTCTTTGGCTAAATGATATATCTTTGAATATCTTGGATTAGGGAGAGTGTTAGGAAGCAAAACCCAAATCGTTGTTTCTTGGATTTATATGAAAATGGTTCTTAAATAACCCAATATGATCTTTATGTGTAGTAAGAAGTTCCTTACAAATAAAAAATTGAAGAGGAGCTTCAATATCAGAATATACAAATATTCAACGCCACATATATAATCCTCTATAGATACATTCATATCTCCTCACTAGAGAAAGGAGAGAATATTTCTGATCATCTCAAATAATTTTAAAAGAGTGTTGCAGTTAAAATGGAAGGGAATTTGATAGGTCAACATCAAATATCTCATACTTAATCAAAGTTACAAGATACAGTCAAGATCAACCCCAAATTAATTATTTGTGGAGTATTTCTCATAATATATATATATAACAATATACAAAATCCATTTGACAATCACATATATGGCTGCAAATTCTCCATGATCATGTATGAAAAGTCTTGGAAGATTACAAGAAAAACACTTGAGAACTCAGACCCATGAGTGTTTCAAGAAGACAAACACAAAGCTTTGAGAAAACATTGTAGAAGAATAAAAGAATGGAGAAGAATGGAAATATTTGCTTGCTAATCAAAATATTGATTACATAATGATGTTTGGTATGTCTATCTCTTGCTCCTTTGAATTCCCTTTCAACAATGAATTATGGAGCTCATGAAGTCTCTCTTTTACCTTTTTGAAAGAAATGTTTTTCTAACTACTTGAGTAGTTAGGGTTTTTCCTTTTTCTCTTTGAATTCCTTTTTATTTATTTTTAGCAAATCACTTTAATTAATACAACATTGGATTCTCATTAATGACTTGAAGTCATTGATATTTATGCTTTAAAGTGGGCTCCAAAAATATTTAAATAAAAGTTTTTTTAATAAACATTTAATTTTTAATTTGTTGCCTCCTTTAAGAGATGCCCGTGTTTTAATTTTCTCGTAAGTATGTGGATATTTTCAGCCCTTGAAACCACTTCTGATGTGATATTTATCGTCTTAGCTTTCCAACGATATAAAGTTTCCCAAATTTGTCGTCCGGATCTCAAGATATGAGCTCGTGAAGTTGAGTTGTCACACAGGTCCATTAAAAATGCAACTAACAGATATTTTAATTTCTGGGGAAAACTTAGCAACCTTCAGCATTTTAAGCATGTACCATCATATTCTATGTTGAAATAAATTTCCAACGATATAAATTTTGCGCGATTCTGACACCCGGAGCTCAAGTTATGGCCTCCGGAAGATTAATGTTCAACCACCGTTGATCAAAATTCATGAGTAAATCTGGACCCTTGGATTAATTTCGTGTTATCTATTAATTATTTGTCACATGTAAAGCTATTATTGAATGCTATGTGGCACTCCTCCATAGGTTTAAACAAATTTCCATGTCATCCAAGGAAATTTGGGCATATGTCATAAGGTTACATGTGAATAAATAAAATAATTTATAAGTGTGAAAAGTTAAAGTTCAATAAAATAATAAATAATGTTTTATGAAAAGGGGATAAGTGTGGGAGGCACGAAATTATAGGAAAGGGAGAAAGGGTAGTGTAGGGGAGAGGGCAGAAATTTAGGTGGCGAAAGAGGGGAGGGATAAATGTAAGGAGCAGAGTGAGGGGGGGTAATGTAGGGTGAGGTGAGGGGAGGTGGGGGATGAGGGAGTTATCGGACTTGTGGACTTGTGGGGTGAGGGGGAATGGAAATGGACTATGGTGAGTATGAACAACCACCATATTCAAAATAAATTGAATTATGGTATGTGGGGAGCGAGGAAGGGTGAGGGATAGGGAATAGTGAGTGTCAGAGAGTTAGAAAGGACTAGTGAGAGGATGAGTAGGGGTGGCGGGTATTTTTGTTTTTAATTTTCTAAGTGTTGGATAATGAGATTATAGAGCGAGAGGAATGGAGGGGAAAAATAGAATGCAAGAAAAGTGGAGAGTTATGATATGTGTTTGCAAGAGATATATTTTAATGGGTTTTCAACCCGGAAATTGGGGAAAACTAGGGTCTTGGATCCAAAAAATTTAAATTCAATTCCATTAGATTATTTTTATTTCACATGATAGAGGCATCGTTTTTCGCTTTAAACTTTAAACCTGGATATTTTGAGTATATGAACTCATATTTCTAATACGAAAAATGCGTGGCAAAGCTAAAACTGAGGGATACACAATGAACTTATAATAGCTCAAAAAAATCATCTTTCAATATCATTTTTTTTATAAATCCAAGAGCGGGAAATATAGATGACCGAATTTTGGTCAACAGACACCTTATTCCAAGAGAGTGGAGAACGCCAAGGGGAGTGGGATGAATTATTATGCTCATGATGGGAATGTTGGGGGTCTTCTGCACTGGGATCCACCTTCATACCTTTCATGAATTGTTGCATGGGAGCATGGATGACTACTTGGACTTATGATTGTAGGGACTCTTTGAATTCGACATGTATGGAAGTATGGAGGGATTCCACATCCCGATCTAAGTGGGACAACTTAGATTCCCAGGGTCTAAGTGTGGGTGGTTGGCATGGTAATGACTTAGGTAGTATATGAGGTGTTAGGATGGAAATCAGGGCCACAAAAAGTGATAGGTACTAGGGTGATCGGGACAAAGAGAGGAGTCCAATGGGATAGGTGGAAAATGAGGGTGTCCTGGAAAGGGTTGGGACCACGGGGGAAAAAAAGGCTTAAAAGTGAAGGGTACTATTGTGAGCAGAATGAAGACATGGATTCAATGGACTAGGTCACAAATAAGGGTGTGAATGGGTCCCAGACTCTTTTTTTTTATACTCCTGCGGAGTTATACTCTGCCCTAAATACTTCTATAATGGTGAAATTCTCAAATTCTCAATAGTAAAAATGTTGGCGGGGAGTGTTTCTGCAGCAAAAAATATAGGAGGGGCCCAAGGGTTATGGTTTGCAAGGTATCTACAAGAAATGGTTTGCCCTGTTCTATAGCTCTCTTATATACATGTAGGTTCGAACAATAGTACTTAACCCAATATCTTAGGGCACCAACTAAGGAGGCTAGATCGTACCTTTAGTTGTACTACTCGGTTACCCCGGTACTAGAGAGTATCTTCCCAAGTGTTGTTCTCAGTGTCATTATAGAAGTCAGGCGACCGATCAATTTATTTATGGAGGGATTTAGGATATCTAGATTGATCTGTATACAGGTGTTGTCTGATGCACTACCACTTGAAGGGGTACCAACAAGGGTTACAAGGGTGGCCAACAATGTGCGCTTAAGTACCACTTGTATTTCCTACATGTATGATTCCTCGACCGTGGGTTTATGTGCTGAACGAAAGATCTCTATAGCTTAAATACATTGGAATACGTCTCTACCCTAAAAAAAAATTTACCCCGCAATTTCTTCTTAGGAAGGAGCTATGATACCACTTGTACTATACCAGATGAAATATAATATGTAGAACAAGAATATTTTGCAAGAAGTAATGAAACAACAAGATTATAGCTATATTAATACCATAATAACACCAAAAAGAGCACCTTTATTAAGATAACAATGTTCACTTGCCTCTTAGAGGGGGAAACCTCCAGCAGAGCAGAGCTCTATTACAATAATCTCCAAGACAAAATATCCAATACCCCCGACTCTTAATTATACTAATTCTACTTCTAAGAAGACTTCTAGAGGAAGATCTTTCTAGAAGAGGAAGCTTCTATTGGGTCTTCTTACATTGACGTATTCTCCTTTATTTATTTATTGGGCATTATTAACTAATGTCGGCCTTTATTACATAGAAAAAATATCCTACTAACTAATGACCCATGAAGAGGGGTTAGGATCGGATCCTAACAGTTGGGGCTTCCTTTCTCTGATTTTTTCTAAAATCACTTCTGCAGAATTTTGCTATATGCCTCGAATTATTGCAGTTATAACATATGATGTTACAGTTCAACAAGGGGAGAAATGAATTGTAATTTCTCCTTGATAATTCATGAGTATATTTGTTGTTCTTCCTCATATAACTGCCTCTTACATTTTTTCTACAATCTATTGCTTTATGACCAAATCCATTGCAAGAATAAAAATAGCCAAAGAAATCATTTTGGTACATGATTGTGTGATTATGTCTTGATGAGATAGTTTCCCACCTTTCATCCTTGTGAGGAGAAATTGCCTTGTGTGGAACATATTGTTCTTCCTTCTTGTTGTTTTCAAATTTGATAGATTTTCTGAGTGTATTGGCGTAATTCTTGGTTCTTTCTTCACTTCACTGTTTTGAAGAAGTTGAGGCTTCTTCATTAGCAGCTTCCTTCCTTTTATTGTAACCAAGACCAGTTTTTTCAAGTGGTAATCTTTGACAATTTAGGATTTCATTCAAGGTTGTAGAGCTCTTTTCAAAATTTATACTAGTAGGTGATATTTCCAACTCCTTTCTCATATAGACTATTTCAGATTCTATACTACTACAGTTATCATCTTTTTCTTTTAGTTGGGATTTCAAAACTTCTTCAACTCTCTTTTTCTCTTCTACTTGAACCTTTAGGATAATTAATGTCTTCTCTCTCTCTCTTCAACATCATGTTCCTTCTCTTTATATTTTTTCAATTCATTTTTATGTTTTCTATTATTTTCAATGAGTCTATCTATTTCCTTTAAGGCACTAATGAGTTACACTTCAAGGTCTACTTCTGCGTCAACTTCAGGATTGTCTTCTATTGTTGAATCTATGTCTCCATTTTCTAGAACATTTTTTTGTGTCTCTACATCCATAAAGAGAATTTTGTATGTTTCACTGTCACTTTCATCTGAAGAGTTGTTGTCCTCATTGCTATATAGATTTTGTTTGAGGAACTTTATTTTATTCTCAGTCTTGCTCTTCCTATATCCTTTAAGGATGGAATCTTCTTCCTTATTTTTATTCTTATAGGGACATTTAGCAACAAAGTGTCCTACTTTTCCACAATTAAAACATATAAAGGGAAGCTTACCTTTCTGTTTGTATGATCCTCGTTTGAGCTTATTGATAAAGTTGGCTTCTTCCTCATCTAATTCGTTGTATGAGTTGTCCCTCATCTTGTATTATTCAATCTTTGTCTTCTTTGATACTATTAGGACACAAATTAACTATGCCAAAAAACATTTCCCTCCCCAAAATTATGTCAACTTCGCTAGCCTTAAATCCTTGTGCCATTTTGCGTAAGACTCTCATTCCCACAAACCTTCAAGTTCTCACCAATTTTGTCAAGCTTCCGAATTTTTGCATAAATCTTTGTCAAAATTTTTACATAAATCTTTGTCAAAATCTCAAGTCTCTTAGAGCTTCAAGTATTTTCAAAATAAACTAAAGTTGTCCAAGTTTCTCTTGCCATATTGAATTAAGTCAAGTTTCTTTTATAAAAATCAATATAAAATTATATTATTTTAAAATTATTTTATATTATTTTTAAAAGTTTTGTAATGCTAAAAAATTGGGCTTTATTATCCAAACCCTAGGACTTAACCAAATATTTAAGTCATCAATGTAACTAAGTCACATGTAAGCTCGAGCATCAAGGATAGTGCTAAAGTGCTTAGGTCTTATAATTTTCATCAAAATTTGATGGGCCAATTACCTTTGAGCCCCATTTCCAAGCATACAACCAAGGGTAGACCATTATCACCAAGACCAACCAAGGTTTCTTCATATGCTAAGTAACGAGGAGTAGTTCTAAAGTGTTAAGGAGGGATCCCACAAGGAGCCAAAGTTCGTCCACAACGTATCGGCATAGAATTAAAATGAATTATCAAATAAAACATTGGATTTAGTTATTCTTTGTACATGTGGGATATTTCCCATTGCACAAATAATAAAATGTGAAATGTCAAGTGTCTGAGCCAAAGATTCCAAGTGTTGAGACATTTCCCATCATCTCCAATTGTTAAGTCGAGCATACAAATGTTAGGGTAAAAAGTATGGAGGCATCCATAATAGATTTCTTCATCATATGGCTCTTCACCAACATGGAACTCTTCATTATATTACCCTTCATCAGTAGTTGCATTGGAAAATTATATGCAGGAAGTGCGCCTTTGGCTAGTACATATGTATTAGAAAAAGCATGGGAGAGCAACACAGAGGTAGAGAAATCACATGATCAAGGTCAAGTGAAGTAGATTTTACAATGTCAAAGGTAAAATGCTAAAGGAGAAATATTCGTCAAAGACCTTAGATAATCTCGCCTTGGGCTTCCAAATTTCCTCTTGTGTGTCTCATGGTCAATCTTCTTCCAAAGAAGAAAACAAATGGGATTTATTTCACTAAGTCCCTTGAGTAGATAGGTGTGAGGCCATATTGTAGGAACTTCAAATTCTTACAAACAAGGAGTCAATTCAAGGGATATATATATATTTTTGGGCTCTGATATTGATCATGTGCATCGGGTTTGTTCTAAAATGCCTCCTCAACTGTAATTTGTGGAATATGCTTTGCACAAAAAGCTTCCAGAAAATTGACTTTGTATCAGATATTTCTTTTGTGAGAAATCATTCATTCACTCTTTATACACCTCAGCCTGTGTTGTAGACACAATCCATTGTGATCTTGAAATGGCAGTTCCTATGCAATTTTCATGGTTGGATTTTTTCTTGACATTTCCTGTAGCTGAAAGAAAATTAGGGATGAGTAACATAAAACCATGTGCAAAAGAATCTTTATTCATTTATGAGAACAATGTGGATCTATTGAAAGAGGCTGGGATGTTTCATTTCAATTCTATGGTTTTCCTTACAAATTCCATGCAATAAACCCTTCACATTGCAATCAAATTCTCAACGAAGTGTGGTGGGATTGTCTTATTTGATGTAAATCTACCATTACCACTTTGGAGGTCCTCTGATGAGACATGGAGACATGTTCTACAATAATATAATTTGTCAAATGTCATTAAGGTGAGTCATGCAGGGCAAGTAGAGTCAAACATTAACAACAAGTTAAATGAATTGCACCTTGTCAGGGTTTGTCATGGAATGCTACCTTGGAACCAACTGGAGTGTCAAGAAAGTAATTTTCTGGGAGGCCGGTGTGGAAAGTAATATGGGATACTTCCTCTTAACATTAAAATGGGAAGATCATCAATTTTTTATTTGTGCAAGTGTAAATATGGTCAAGAAATAAAGTAGCTATGATGATATCAGATTTTTCTATAGGACAATCATGTTATTTCGAGAAGATACCTAAGGATTCCAAACCTTCTAGAGATCTAGCATAATTTTTTTGAAATATGGATAAAAGTCAAAGAAGGTGGCAGTGAAAGAATATTAAGGAATTGAAAAATAATAATAGCATCGTATTTTTCAGGGATATGAAATGACACATTGACCTGAGGTGTCAAGGGTTTGAGAATCATCTGGAACTAGAATTCTATTTGAGTAATCAGTTCATATTTTGAGTTATATTCTCAGGCATCAGTTGTGCAACAGTTCCAAATTTGGAGGCATCAGTTCAACATTGGAGAAGAATAAGATGAGCGGATCAAGAATATAGCAGGGGTTAGAATCCCGGGAGCCTTTTTGGGATGGAATGTAATATTAGTCTTTTGAATAAATTATTTTTCAAAATTGAGGAGATTCTTATATTTCAGTTTGCTAAATCACGTCTTTTCTTGTGTTCCCATCGATCCACCTTCTTCTTGTAGATTCATTTAGGTTGTAGAAGTTGTAACTCAGTACAACTTCTGCTACAACAAGTTTCAAAGTATTTAGTTCAGCATAGTTTTTCCTATGTTTTACTATAAGTAAAACAAGACCTGTATTGAGATATTGTTACTTAATTTCTAACAATTAATTCGCAATATAAATGAATCCTATGTATTTCTTCTATTGAGTAGGGAGTCAAATTTATTAGGATTGGATACATGAATTCTTTGCTCAATTTTGTTCATCTTGATATGCTATCCATGCTTATGAATTAAAATGATTTAGAGATGAAGTCATGCATCCTCATGTTTTGATTTTGAATTATTGGAAATCTCATTGATTCAGGTCAAAAGGGTCGATCAATCAAACATTATTTACTTGAAAATGTGCCAGGAATTTCTCTTTTGCAGCCAAGAGAAATCTCTAGAAACAACAGATACTTTGAAGGTGACTTCCTTCTTTGTTGTCTTATCTTGTTCTATCCTCATTTCATATGCAATGAGGGTTCTATGCAACTCATCCATTGTTAGCATTTTTAGGTCCTTTAATTCTTCAATGGCAGATATCTTAGGATTAAATCTTGAGGGGAGTGTTCTAAGCATTTTTTGCACAATGATGGTTTCATCCATCTCTTCACCCAATCCTCTGATAGTGCTAACAATCTCATCAACACGAAGAAAATAAGTTCCAATATCCTCCTCTTCATTCATTTTGAGGGTCTTGAATTGTCCTCTGTGGATTTTTAACTTTTCTCTCTTGACTCTCTTGACCTTGTCGTCTCCTTCATAATTTTTCTGTAATTTTTCCCATATATCTTTTACTGAGGCACAATGCATGAATTTGACTAACACCAATCTTTCCAAACCACACAAAATTGAATTCTTGGCTTTAGATTTGTTGTCACTAAGTCTTATCACAGTTGGAAGTATAGGTGGGATATATGGATTCGTGTAACCATTTCCAATTGTACTCCATACTTAAAATCCAAGAGACATCAGATAAGTTTTCATTCTTATGCTCTAGAATGCATAATTTGATCCATTGAAGAATGGAGTTTTGTTTGTAGAAAAACCATCTGTATCCATGTGTGCTACATGGATTCATCTTCTAGTTGTTATACTATTCTAAAGGAACTGACTCTGATACCAATTGTTGGAATATACACTAATACTGAGAGGGGGGGTGAATCAGTATTAAACAGATTTTACCACTTTTTCTCTTTACCACTTTAACTAGACATTACATTATCAATCATAAGAAATGTAGAGAATTAACCATATCAACAGAAATCAACATAGAGGCATAGTACATAGATATTTTACGTGGAAATTCAATAGGGGAGAAAACCACAAATTTGTTTTCTTATATTAAACAAGAATTGCATTCTACATAGGATTCAACCTATGAGGAACACCAATCCTTGCAGTAAGCACCCACTTGCAATTCAATCTAATAGGCACCCACCTGCTTATAAGATGAGGACACCAATCCTCACTGTAAGCACCCACTTACAATCAACAAACACCAATTCTCTAGGCACCAACCTATTAAGAATATGAGGACATCGATCCTCTCCCTTGCACCTGTTAAGCCCTAATATTGGCTCATTACCCCTTAATTGGGGCATATTAGATTAGTAATTTTATTTTATTTATGTCAGCTTTAGGCCATTAGTTGTAATTATACCTCCTAGTCTCCTATATATACCAAGGAGACATTTTCATTTTGAATCATCTTGTACTTGAAAATTTAAGTGGGGAAAAGGGAGGTTTCCCCCTTGAAGAGGCTTATTATCTAAAAATATCTCTTTTTCAAGGCGTTGAGTACTTTTTCTGAAGATTTTCTATGCTATATTGATATTTGGTTCTTAACATATGGTATCAGAGCTCAAGGTCTTGAGGTTTCGCTGCTACATCTGAGACGCCGTGGAATTTTCGATATAAATTTTTTTCTACAATGTTTCAGAAGGAACGGCTTGGAAAATATTTATGACATGGATCAAGGTACGTTGGGTTAAAAAATCATCTCCTGAGGCCTTATACTTTCAGAGATATATCCTGTACAATATAGGGTTTTGGAATCATCCTGAAATGAGTCATTGCGGAATTTTCGCTATAAAAACTTTTCTGTAACGTTTCAGACCCTGAACTTTGGAGGCCATTTAAATAAATTAGTAAGATATCTATGGTAAAAATTTCATCTTCTGGGTCATCTTAAATTTGTAGATACACCTTGTGTAAGATAGGGTATCTAACTAGTCCTATTGACTAGTCTCAAGAAGGTGTTCTAGGTAAAACAATCATAACTTCTTGCTAGAGTATCCAAATTGAGTGGGACTGGTTTCATTGGATTGTGGACAGTCTTTAGTATTTTGGGTGCAAGTTTCAGAATTTGATATCAATTATTTTGTGCGGGGCATGCTATACAAGTGAGATCTCCTGGAAAGTCCAAAAATCGGCAAGTTGTGAGGAAGTTACCGTAAATTCCACTTGGCACATTCAATTTTGATCAGACCTATCGCATTGCGGAGAAGAAATATTAGAGAACTACCTAAAAGAAAGTTTCATACCCAGAATGGCCGAAACTTGGAAGATACAACAAAAGAAATATTGTCTAACAGAACCACCTCAAAATCAAGGTTCAAAAGTGATACTTGGCCAACATGCCACCCAAAAAGGGAACTTCTACACCAAATAAGCCTCCAGAAAATCCTACTTGGACTCTTGATGAAGG
>ML798709.1:76795-89853 GCA_009831015.1 Picea engelmannii | reverse complement strand
ACCTTGTCCTCAAGTTTGAAGGTGCGGAAATTGTTGGAGTATGGTCTTTGGTTCCCAAGTCGCATCCTCTAGTGATGTGTCCTTCCACTTGATCAACACTTCATTAATAGTTCTGTCTCATAAATGATGTTCACGGTTATTGAGGACTGCTTCTAGTTGGATCCAAAGGGAACCTTCTTCATCTAATTTTGGAAGGATGGTTTGGACTCTGCAATTTTGTCCCGCCACTTTCTTTAGAAAGGAAACATGGAACACTAGAGAGATTTTAGAAGTAGTTGGAAGGGCCATTTGTAGGCCCTTCAACACTTCCTTGATAATTCTTCCTCACAAATGAAGTTCAGGGTTATTGAGGATTGCTTCTAGTTGGATCCAAAGGGAGCCTTCTTCATCTAATTCTGGAAGGATAGTTTGGACCCTGCAATTTTGTCCCACCACTTTCTTTAGACAGGAAACATGGAACACCAAATGGATTTTGGAAGTAGCTGGAAGGGCCAATTTGTAGGCCACTGAACCAATATGCTTGATGATATGGTAGGGCCCATAAAACTTGGGTGCCAACTTTTGATGTCCATGAGATTTCAAAGATGTTTGTTTGTAAGGTTGGATCTTGAGAAACACCTGATCACCTTCCTGAAAAAATATTTTTGAACAATGTTGGTTTTATTATTGCTTCATGCGATTTTGGGCCATGTGGAGGTTATCCTTCAGAGCTTCTAGGGTGGTTGTTCAACCTTGCAAAATTGTATCAATAGATTGGACCTTTGATGTTCCTGGAATATAGGTAGTGAATGTAGGTGGGTTTTGGCCATACACTGCATCATATGGGGTCATTTTAGTGGTTGTATTATAGGAACTATTGTACCACCATTCTTCCAAGGGGATCCATTACACCCACTGGTGTTGTTTCTCCAAATAAAAACACCATAATTAGGTTTCCAAACATTTGTTGACCACTTATGTTTGGTCGTCAGACTGGGGGTGGTAGTTTTTACTCATGTTCAGTTGGGTACCCTGCAATTTAAATAGCTCTTTCCAAATGTGTTGGTCAAAGTTGTGTCACGATCAGATACAATAGAGGCGGGCATGCCATGTAACTTGAAAATATTATCAAGGAAAACTTGTGTAACTAATGTTGGTGTGAAAGGGTGGGGTAAGGCACAATAATGAGCATACTTGGAGAGGAAATCAACCACCACCATGATGACAAACTTGTTCCCAGCTTTAGGAAATCCCACTATAAAGTCCATGGATATGTCTTTCCACATAGAAGTTGGAATGGGTAGGGGTTGTAAGGCTCCTGGAGACTTATAGTTTCACCTTTATTATGTTGGAACACCTCACATTCAGTGACAAAGTGAAATATATCCTTCTTCATACCTGCCCAGAAAAAAGAACGATGTGTACGAGCATAGTTCTTTTGGAATCCCAAGTGACCTGCAATAAATGATGAGTGAAACTCATTTAAGATACTCGACTTGAGTGCAGAAGAGGAAAATAGAACCAGGCAATCCTTATATATGAGAATATTATCCTGCCAAGTGTAGCCTATGGGAGGATTAGGGTCCTCCTGAAGGCGTTGAATTATCCTGGAGATAGTCAGGTGTGTTAACCACTCTTGGTGTACTTCTTCAATCTAATCAGGGACCGGTAAAGATAAGGCAAAGAGGGAGATGTCCTCCTCATGTTGTCTTGACAATGCATCAACGACAATATTGTATTTTCCATTTTTATATATTATTTCATAATCATAACCCAACATTTTGGTCAACCACTTATTTTGTTCTAGGGAGGATAATCAATGCTCCAAAAAAGAATTTGTACTATGGTGATTTGTTTTAATCTGAAAACGACGTCCCAAAATATATGGTTGCCATGTTTGCACTACATGGAGAATGGCCATCATTTATTTTTCATACGTAGATCTTCCCAGATTGCGGCCACTCAACGCTTTTCTAGTAAAGGCCAAAGGTCGACCATCTTGTGTGAGCACTACACCTATAATAGTGCCAAAAGCATCTGATTCCACCAAAAAGGTTTTGTTGAAGTCAGGAGATTCTAGGACAGGAGTAGCACACATGGCCTTCTTTAACTCTATGAAGGCTTGCTCAACAACAGGTGTCCAATGAAATGCATTCTTCTTAAGAAGGTCGGTCAAGGGCTTAGCAATTTTTCCATAACGGTGGACAACTTTGCCTGTAATATCCTATGAGACCTATAAAATCCCTTAGGCACTTTAAGGTTGTGGGTCACAACCACTCCTGCATAGATTGTATCTTTTTGGGGTCCACTTTTACCCCTTCTTGAACCACAATGTGTCCCAAGTACTCCACTTTGCTAGTTCCAAAGGAACATTTGGTCTTTTTGACAAACAATTGGTTTTCCTGTAGTAAGTGAATGACTTTGACAACATGAAGAAGGTGGATATCCCAAGCAAGGCTATAAATGAGGATGCCATCAAAGAAAACTAGGAAAAACTTTCAAAGGTAAGGTTTCAATATTGTATTCATGAGACTTTGGAAGGTGGATGGGGCATTGCAAAGGACAAAAGGCATGACCAAGAATTCATAATGTCTTTCATGATTTTTGAAAGAAGTCTTTAAAATATCTATCTCCTTCATCCGTATTTAGTGACAGTTGCAGTGAAGGTCTAATTTGTTGAAGACACGAGCACCTTGCAGTTCATCCAATAGATCATCAATGACAAGAAAGGGAAACTTATATTTGATGGTCGATTTATTCAAGGCATGAAAAACCATCACCACTGGTGAAGAATATGGGTTGTTACTAGGGAAAATTACCCCCGCCTCTAGTAACTCTTGTACCATCTTTTCTATCTCATTTTTCTGAGCAAATGGATATCTGTAGGGACGTACATTGGGTGGTTGACTTCCCGGAAGGAGAGGGATGCTATGATCATGCTCACCCCTGGAGGGAGGTAATTCTGTGGGAACCTCAAATACCTTGGGGTACTTGTCCAAGATGAGTTACATTCTAGGAGGAACTACCTGAGAAGCATGTTCAGTGACCTAGATGGCATGAAATTGAGAAATCACACCATGGTGGCCTTTCTTCAACATTTTTTCCATCCTGTGAGAGCTGATGATTTCAGGGGATCCCACTTGGAGATCTTGAAGGGTGTAGGTGTGAGCGTCTTGGGAGAAGATCATATATAGTTCTTAATAATCCATTGTGATTGGTCCCATAGTGTGAAGCCATTCTACTCCTAATAAAATATCACAACCACCCATGGCAATAGAGAACATCTAGGTTTTCAAATGATAATCACCCATTTAGAGTTTGACATTCTAACAGTGGCCCCCACACTTACCACCATTAGCGATGAGGATTTGAAAATTAGAAACATAGAAGACAAAGCAATGGAGCTCCTCAGCGAGCCTGCAATGAATAAAATTATGGGTGCTACCATTTTCAATCAACACTACAACCAACCTATGTTTGATGTAGCCCTTGATCTCCAATGTCTGTGGGGATGAAATACCCAAGAGGGAATGAAGTGATATGACAGGTTCCTTTGTTTCCACAGGGGTTGCAACTAGAGCTTCGACATGATCACTTGGGTGAGCCTCCTCTGGGTAGGGAGCCTCATTTGATGGGATTTCTTCATATGGAGAGGAAGTTGATGCATCAATCTGAAAGAACTTTTTTTCTCTACATTTATGTCCTGGTGAATAATTTTCATCACAATAGTAGCAAATTCCTTGCTTGTGATGTTCTGCCATTTCTACTAGAGAAACCTTTGGGATCTTCAAGGTTTGTGTCGGAGTGGGGTGAGCCTCGGGGTGAGGATGGTTGAGGAATGTAGCCTTCATGGGAGGGGCCTGAAGGATGGTCTATACTTCCAATGCTAATTGGCATGCCTGCAACAAGGTATTAGGATGATGCATACTGACATAAGCCTAGATGGTGTCCTTTAACCCACTAATAAAACATTCAAGGAAAAAAGCGTCAGATAAGCCCTTAGTTTGGATAGCCAAATGTTCAAATGTTTTGATGGAATCTGTCATTGATCCAGTTTGGCACAACATAGTGAGTCATCCCAAAAAATGTGATTCTCTATCAAATTGGGAACAAACTTATTTAGTGAAGATGTTCCAAGTGGGCATGCCTGGATAACATTTTTTATGTCACTTCCACCATTGCCATCATTCTTGATTCAGGTAAAAAACTCCTACATGGAGTTTGGTCTCATCATCTCAAATATTATGAAGGGAGAAATATTTTTCCATTTGAGAAACCCACCTCGCTGGGTTGGATCCATCAAATTTATGCATTTCAACTTTAGGTATTGTTGATGCTCAGATCTGTCAAGATCGGAACAACAACCTCATGATGACATTAGTCCCCCTTTGGATTTAGAGAGGTAGTTCTCCTCTTTGGATAAAATATATATCTTTGAATATCTTGGATTAGGGAGAGTGCTAAGAAGCAAACCCAAAATCTTTATTGCTTTGATTTATATGAAAATGGTTCTTCAATAACCCAATATGATCTTTATGTGCAGCAAGAAGTTCTTTACAAATAAAACATTGAAGAGGAGCTTCAATACCAGAAAATACAAACACTCAATCCCACATATATAATCCTCTATAGATACATTCATATCTCCTCACAATAAAAATGAGAGAATATTTCTTATCATCTCAAAGAATTTTAAAAGAGTATTGCAATTAAAATCGAAGAGAATTTGATAGGTCAACCTCAAATATCTTAAACTCAAAGTCACAAGATACAGTCAACATCAACCCTGAAGTAATTCTTTGTGGAGTCTTTCTCATAAAATATATCTAACAATATACGAAATCCATTTGACAAACACATATATGGCTGCAAATGCTCCATGATCATATATGAAAAGTCTTGGAATATTACAAGAAAAACACTTGAGAACTCAACCCCATGATTGTTTCAAGAATACAAACACAAAGCTTTGAGAAAACAATGTACAAGAAGAAAAGAATGGAAAATAATGAAAATATTTTCTTACTGATCAAAATATGGATTACATAATGATGGCTGGTATGTCTATCTCCTACTCCTTTGAATTCCCTCTCAACAATGAATTATGGATCTCATGAAGTCTCTCTTTTCCCTTTTTAAAAGAAATGTTTTTCTAACTACTTGAGTAGTTAGGATTTTTCCTTTTTCTCTTTGAATTCCTCTTTTTTAGAAAATCAATTTAATTAATACAACATCTGAGTCTCATTAGTGACTTGAATTCATTGATATTCGTGTTTTAAATGGGCCCCAAAAATCTTTACATAAAAGTTTTTTAAATAAACTTTTATTCCGAATAACTTTTAATTTGTTGTCACCTTTAAGAGATGATTGTGTCCTAATTTTCTGGTAAGGATGTGGATATTTTCATAAATTTAAACCACTTTTGGTGTGATCTTCATCTTCTTAGCTTTCCAATGATACAAATTTTCCGAAATCCGTCGTCCGGATATCAAGATATGAGCTCGTGAAGTTGAGTTGTCATGCAGGCCCATTAAAAATGTAGTTGACTGATATTTTAATTTCTGGGGAAATTGTAGCAAGCGTCAGCCTTTGAAACCTATACCATAATTTTCTACGTCGAAATATATTTCCAACAGTATAAATTTTGCGCAATTCCGACACCCAGAGCTCAAGTTATGGCCTTCGTAAGATTAACGCTCATCCACCGTCGATCGAAATTCATGGGAAAATATGGGCCCTTGGATTAATTTTTTACTATCCATTAATTAGTTTCCACGTGTAAGGCTCTTATTGGATGCCATGTGGCACTCCTCCATAGGATTAAACATATTTCCATGTCATCCAAGAAAATTTGGGCACATGTCATAAGGTTACATGTGAATAAATAAAACAATATATAAAGTGTGAAAAGTTAAAGGTGAATAAAATAATAAATAATGTTTTATGAAAAGGGGAAAAGTGTGGGAGGCACGAGAGTATAGGAAAGGGGGAAAGGGTATTGTAGGGGGGAGGGTATAAATGTAGGTTGTGGAAGAGGGGAGGGAGAAATGCAGGGAGCAGAGTGAAGGGAAGTAGCGTAGGGTGAGGTGACGGGGGGTGTTGGATGAGGGAGTTATAAAACTTGCGGACTGGCGGGGTGAGGGGGGAAGGAAATGGAGTATGGTGAGTCTGATTGACCACCATGCTCAAAATAAATTGAAGTATGGGATGTGGGGATGGGGAAGGGTGAGGGAGTGAGGGGTAGGGAATAATGAGTGCCCGAGAGTCTGAAAGGACTAGTGAGGGGATGAGTAGGGGTGGAGGGTATTTTTTTTGTTTTTTTAATTTTCAAAGTGTTAGTTAATGAGATTATAGAGTGAGAGGAATGGAGTGGAAAAAGATAATGCTAGAAAAGTGGAGAGTTACGACAGGTGCTTGCAAGAGATATATTTTAATGGGTTTTGAACCCGGAAATTGGGGAAAACCAGGGTCTTGGACCCAAAAACTTTAAATGAAACTCCAATAGATTAGCTTTATTCCACATGAAAGAGGTGTCATTTTCCACTTTAAACTTTAAACCTAGATATCTTGAGCATACAAACTCGGAATTTCGATCCGAAAAATGTGTTCAGAAGCTAATACTGAGAGATACACAATGAACTTATAATAGTTCAAAATTTTCCATCTTTGATATCATATTTTTTTATAAATCCAAGAGAGAAAAATATAGATGACCAAATTTTGGTCAACGAATGGCTCCAACTGTAGGACAGTGGCCCCCTGTGGGTTGCTGAGAACATCAGAATCTCAAGACCAACTACTTTCTCCATTGGTATATGGATTCATATTCAAAATTCTTGTAATTATTCTTCTTTCATGGAGTTATCTTCAAATTTGATTGTCTTATTGTGCAACACTGAACTAAAGAAACTGTTGGTTGTGGAGCCTGATTATCTTCCTGATTCATAGGTCCTTGCTTTCAGCTGTGGTTATACCCCATGAAGTATTTACACCCCAGAAGTATGTACACTCTTCCACGCGGGGGAGTGCAGAGGGGAGGTACCCCCTCTGTTTCCAAAAATTTCCTTATAAAAGTATATTGTAATTTCATTGTAAATCTGGACCGTTCATTATAAGGTCGCAGATCTAACGGTAGAGATTATGTTAGGGTTTTTTTTCCCTAGAAGGCAACCCTCTTTTATGAGGGAAATGTATCACGACTATGATTGATGGTGAATATTGTATTCTGAGAGAGGAGACTGTGAGAGAAAGAAGAGGAAGTTACAGCGGGTTTTGTTGTAGGTTGTATCCCTTCATTTGTTGGATAATAATAAAGGAAGGACCTGGCAATTTCTCTGGTGGACATAGCCCACACTGGGTGAACCACGTAAATTTGTGTCTCTCTTGTATTGTGTGTCTTCTGTGTTTTGTTTCTGCATTTGTTTTATTTTATTGCTCTGCGGTCCTGTTTTTCTAATAGAAACAAAATATGTATATACATGATCTACCTACCCTAACTTACTTGAAAGAAAGGGGCACCTTATGTGTAGGAAATTTCCAATGGAGCCATTCAAGAATTGATATGATTTTTGGAGTGAACTCCATCACTATGGAACACACTGAAACTTGTATCATTGAGTCAAGGACACTCTCAATATGTACTGGAGAAAGATTGAACAAGGTGTGATGAGAATTTGATTTCATTGTGATCTATATTTATGAGCAGAATGAAAGGAATAACAGATTGAATACAATAACACAGAGATATAGAGAACAACAACACATATCCAGTGAATAATAACTTCTATTGAATAAATTAAATAAGTTGAAACTGTAAAACTATAGAACTAGAAACAAATTGCTCGAATGGTGGTAGCTATCTCTGAGAAGAGATTTGGATGATACATGCATCTGTCTAAGAAGAATGATTACATTGAGGCTCCAAAGGACTTTTTAACATTACTCATGAATTCCAAAACCCTAGGCATCCAAAAACGTAACCCTAGGAGATGAAAAACCAAAAGTTATGTGGGCCTTGATGGGTAAGTTGGTACCTCAACTTCCTGGGGTCGTAAATTTTGCATACGACCTATGTTTTAGATGCATGATAGCCTATTGGAAAGGTGTTTTCGAGAAATACACGTTATGCTATCAAAATTTGACTATGTCTATAGTTTGACTATGGCAAGCCAAACAAACACTGTTTAGGGCCCCAAAACAGTCCTAGAAGTACAGAAAGATGTACTGACATGAAAATTTCCGAACTAAGCTAGTTGGATTAAGTGCACGGCCACCAATATCCACCTAGAAGTTGTGTAGGGCTTCATACACCCCAGGAAGTGTAAAACCCACAATTATAAGGAATTACAAAAGAACGTTATGAACTAAAAAATGTCAAGAGGATCCAATTGGAATAGATGGGTGGCCACCAATATCCACTTGGATCAGTCCTCCCCCCTTAGGAAACAATGGCCTCCATTGTGTTGAGTTCCCCCATCAGGTGAGGAAACTTCTGCTGAATTTGGCCCCGGGTGAGCCATTTTCCTTGGTGTAGAAGTTTCCCTACCTTGACAACCCGATAAAGTTGGACCCTTTGCTGGTGAGTTCCCTTGACCTGTGTGTCCACTATCTGATGAGTCGATGACTGTTCCATGTAGTCAAGGTTGAGATTTGTTGGTGTCAATTATTCTACGATCTCTGAGGTCATGTCCAATAATGGTGGAAAATATGGTCGAAAGTGGTCCACATTGAACACTGGGTGCAAGCCAAGGAAGAGTGGAGTGTTGAGCTCAAAATCATTGCTAACCATAGCCTTGGTGATAGTGTAAGGCCAATAGAAAAGTGGGAGGAGCTTCTGATGGGGCCATGTAAGGTGCTCTTTCTGAAAATGTAACCCGACCTTGTCTCCCACCTGAAACTGGTGCGGTACCCGGTGTTGATCAGGGCACTCCTTGTACTTAACATTGGCTTTCTGAAAAATCTCATGGACCTGTTGACATATGTGTTGAATCCGCTCAATGAATCTGGTGGCTTTGTTGGCCCCAGAATGATCATGGGAAGATCATTCCTGTGTGGTTGCAGGAGGTAGTGTAACATCAATGGGACCCAAGGGTTGGAATCCCAGCCCCACCTGAAATCTGTTATGTTCGGTGGAGCTATGGAGAGCCTTGTTTTAGCTATGTTGAACATAGGGAAGACTCGCATTCCATATATGTGGATTCTTAGAGTTGTACATGTGCATGATGTGCACAATCATCTGATTGATGACCTATGTCTGGCCATCAATTTGGGGGTGTAAAGTAGTGGATTTAGTGAGCTTGGTGTCCAACAGTTACCAGAGACTCGACCAAAATGTGTTGAGGAACTTGTTGTCCTGATCTAAGGTGATGGTACGTGGTATCCCAAAATGGACCCACACTCATTCAAAGAAGCGCTTGGCAATATATGTCGTTGTGATTCTTATTGCAGGTTGTGATAATGGCCATCTTCGAAAACCGATCAACCACCACAAATACAAAATCATTGTCATTCCTAGTGGACTGAAGACCAGACATGTAATCCATTGAGATGGATTCCAAAATCCTCTCAGGAGTAGGAACAGGGGTGTATAAGCCTTGCTTCTTGATGGTTGGCTTGGCTATGACACAGGCAGTGCAAGATATGATATACTTACTGATGTTTTTTCAAAGTTTTGGCTAGTAAAAATGTTTATGTAGAACGGCCACAGTTTTCTCCACACCAAAATGTCCTACCATCCAACTGTAGTGGGCCTCCCAAATCGTCTTTACACGCTCACTTGTGGGAACACAGAGGTGGCCTACATGGAATAACATTCCATCCTGTATGCGAAAATCAATGACATTCACTCTTGTATACAAGAGTTGATAGGTGGTGGAGAAGTCAAGATCATGCTAATAAAGTTGGGGCCACTCAGATGCCTCATGCCCATAGGAATGGAGAATTATGGTGAGTGCAGTAACGGGAAGGCGACTGAGGCAGTCAACGACACAATTTGTGCTCCCTGTTTTATACTTGATGTTGAGATGGAACTGTTGTAGGTATGTGGACCACTTTTGATGGTGGTTGTTCTGCAGCTTCCCTTGTGTCTGTATGAACTGCAGAGGTTTGTGATCAATGTGGATGATTGTCTCCTTTCCCAGAATGTAGTGTTTCCATTGACGGAAAGCTTGCACAATGGAATACATTTCCTTTTCATAGGTGGGGTATTTCTGGATAGTGTCTGAGATTATCTCACTATGGTATGCTACTGGATTACTATGTTGAATGAGAACTGCGCCTACAGCATAATCAGAGGCAGTTATCTCAATCTTGAATGATTGTTGCAGATCAGGTAAGGAGAGTATTGGAGCTAAGAACAAGCGATGCTTCAGATCATCAAATGCTTATTGTTGTGCATGCCCCCATGTGAAATTTTCCTTTCCACCGCCCTTGGTTACTTGGTTGAGGTCCAATGAAATATAAGAGAATTCCAACACGAACCTTCGGTAGAAGTTGGCAAGTCCCAAGAAGCTCCAAAGATCGGTTAATGTGATCAGGGATGGACAGTCATGAATGACTTGGATCTTAGCTAGATCCACATGTACCCCATGCTCATCAATAATGTATCCCAAGTATTGGACCTTGTTCATTCCAAAGGAGCACTTTTCCAAGTTGGCATAAAGTTTGTGCTATCACAGAGTGTCCAAAACATGTTGAATATGTTGCATGTGCTCCTCCCAGGTTCTGTTGAAGATGAAGATGTCATCCAGATATACCACCACAAAAGAGTTGGTGAAGGGTCTCAATACATCATCCATCAATCTCATGAAAGTTTTTGGTGCATTTGTTAAGCCAAAGGGCATGACCAGTCATTCAAAGAGGCCTTCTTCAGATTTCAAAGTTGTCTTCCATACATCAGTTAGTTCGATGGGAACTTGGTGGTAGCTAGACTTTAGGTCAATATTGTTGAAGAAATTTCCCCCCTTGAGTTGGTCAAGAAGGTCATCAATTCATGGAATTGGGTATCAGTTCCTAACTGTGATTTTGTTTAATGCTTTATAATCAATGCAGAGCCACCAGGTCATGT
The DNA here is from genome assembly GCA_009831015.1 of Picea engelmannii. Taxonomy (NCBI): domain Eukaryota; kingdom Viridiplantae; phylum Streptophyta; class Pinopsida; order Pinales; family Pinaceae; genus Picea; species Picea engelmannii. The sequence continues at coordinate 78,809 of ML798709.1, read as the reverse complement.
CTTTCTTCTACACCAACACAATCGGGCTTCCGCAAGGGGAGGAGATGGATCATATGTGCCCCTTTTGAAGAAACTATTGGATCTCGCACTTGATTTCATCATTTTCCAATAGCGAGCAACAATAGACTGGTCCATTAGGCAACGAGGCACCTAAAGTTATATCAATTGAATGCTTGACTTGGCAGTGCATCGGTACCCCGGTGGGTGAGGATAAGATGTCTCTGTACTCTTCCAGGATCTCATGCACTTGCTTCTGCTGCAAAGAGAGGATCTGTGTAGAGGTCACGGATGTGGCGACGACCTTCTAATTATTGCGAGCACAGATCACAAAGAAGAAGAACTTCCCAGTCTATGAAATGACCTTACTGCATTGCTTAGCATAAATTAAAGAAATAGCGGTAGGTGGTGCTACCTCTGGTATCGTGTACAATTGTCCACCCAAAATAATAATAACACTGCGGGTTCTAGACACATACACAACATGTCTCTTTCACAAATATGATTGGCCTAAAAGAACATCACAAAATTCAAGGGGAGTAATATCACACAATACCTTGTCTTTGAAGGGCTTGATGTTGTAGGGTAGATGACACTTTTGGCTGATGTGGAGATCTCGTCCTTTGCGAAGACAATTGATGTTGTAGGGTTGCAGGTGTGGTGTTGTCGACAGGTCCAACCGCTTGATGACCTCTACTAAAATTAAGTTCTTTTGACTATTGATATTGACAATGAAATGCAGTGTATTCCCCTTTACCTACATCTATCAGTGAAAGAGGCGTTCCCTTTCCTCGGGTTCTTCTGGTTTTCTTGGTTGGACTTTGGTGGTAGTGACAATGGCATTGGGTTCGAAATTGATGATCTACTTCCTGTTTTCTGGATTTGGAGTCAGAATATACCTCTGACTCGGAAGCTTTCAGCTCGACCACTAGCCATTTCTTGGAGAAACATTCTTCGGTGTTGTGCCAAGGGATTTTATGGTATTCACACCATTTTTTTGTGTCCTTCTTCAACTTCTCATTACCCTTGGGTTGCAGCTTGGACTGTTTGTCCCGAGACCAGCCATATTTTCTCTATCTCTTGTTTTGTGGGATGGGGCTGCCTTTTCCCTGCTTCGGCTATGAGGATCTTGCAGATCCAAACTCTTGCCTCTTCTACTTAAATTTATGCCTGATCTTGACAACATATCTAGAAGCCGCACCTGATGAAATGATGTTGCGAAAATCCATTTATGTTTGAATGTATCTGTTATCACTCCAAGAAACCCTTTGTGGTTGCAGACCAAAGGTTCTTGGTAACTTAAGAAATGAATGTTTTTGTATTTTGTAAATGTGGATCAATGGGACAACTCAATACAGCTTATGGCATTCAAACATGAAAATGATAAACAAATAGACAGTGCTCTCAAAGATTGATTAATCAGCAGATAGCTTTAAAGTGGGTGAAGAATAGATTGTAACTAAACCAGTACAATGTAGGGTCTAAGAGACAATCAAGAGACTTATTATCAGGCTATGAGCTAAACAATGGGATAACAGCCATTCAAAGCTTGACAACACAGATAATAATGCAGAAAGAAAGATGGAAAGATGACATCAAAATTGAAAGGAACCTGTGATCTGTAATAACATAAAAATTCTGAGTACAATAGCCAATTCCTCTATCCAAAATCGAACCCTTGTTTGATATAAAAACATGCATTTATAGCCCTTACAAGCAGTTGCACAGATCCTAAAAACATGGATCTGTTATTAAATAAAAACAGTTCTATTCTATCTAAACTACTTTGCAATTAAAGTCTTCAATCGACTAAACTGAGTGTTCGAGCTGTCTTCAGTCTACAAAAATTTCCATTTGCTTCCTCCAGCTTTCATCATCTGCGATGTGGTGAAGTAGCATGACACCTGTACATGACTGTTCCATTTTCCAATATTTATGGCTGAGTTTTAGGATATGGTTTTGAATGTGTAACCAAAATCCCTCGAATCCCTGAGGTTGAACTTCTGGCATGCGATTT
>ML798709.1:48006-65470 GCA_009831015.1 Picea engelmannii | reverse complement strand
CTTTGAATAAATCTTGCCACTCTTCAGCTAGATATGATACGAGCATACCTTTTCTCCATGCTTTGTGCTTGTACCCATCTTTCAAATAGACCCTGAAATCCAGATTCTTAGGAGCAGTGGTTTTAAACCATTTTTGACCAGTCTTTGGCAATCTTGTAGCTGCGGCAATGACAGACTCATCCACCTTGATTTCCACAGAGCCAACGCGAGCTTTGTTGCCATCAAATGTCTTGGCGAAGGCTTCAGCTGTGGCCTGGTGAGACCCAACTTGTAACCTTTCTACGAATTCCATGCACCCCGCATTTGAAAAGTGCTTCTGGACCTCGGGATGTGATTCCAAAAAGGATAGATTATCCAATTCTCGTTTGAGTAAAATTCCACTATGTTTTCTCGCCATTCTGGAGCTCAAACACTTGACAAATGTAAACCCTGTAACCGCCTAGTCGAGCCAAGGTTCTGCACTGTTGAAAGCAGTGTGGGCTTCGGCTCTGTTTTGAATTAAATGAAAACGTTGACAGTGTTTTGGAAACGGTTTGTGATATGATACCTTTGTTTGATTTGATGGTGTCAGGCCGGCGGTACCTCCTCTGTACCTGCATCTCCAAACACGAACTTGCCATTCCGAATGTGATGAGCGTTGAGCGTGGTTTCTGGAATGAATTGGAATTCCAGTCATATCTGACATGCATGATTTAGTTTCCATGATTGCCCACTCCTATCATCGCATGCCTTGGATTTGCTCTGACGTGGGGGTGATCACAGCATCATTGTTTTCATACGTGGATATCACGCATGTGATTCCCGCTTCATGCAGCAACGACCCATGGAGAACGCCTCTGCCAAACGCTCTCTTGCCACTTTCACCAGCACGCGACTCTGCGAAGAAACCCCTGTTAGCTACTGAAAGTATGCACTTTCAACAATGCACCGCTTTATAGAAGACCCTCCTTAGCTGCGGAAAGTAATTACTTTCAACAACGCGCCATATTAATTGAAACTACTCCTTAGTTGTGGAAAGCGTGTACTTTCCATCGCACGCCACCCGAGAACTGATTTTCAAAACTTTTTAATGTTCATCACTTTCAACAGCGTGTCAACTGATGAAACAAGCTCGCTAGCTGTTGAAAGCGGGCACTTTCCACAACGCATGATGAGTCTTTGAAAACACGTTAGCTGTGGAAAGTAAAAATGAAAATTTTGAAAGAAAAGACTTTATGGGTCAATTATTTTCTAGGACACACCAAAACCAAAAATTTTCTCAGCTATAAAAACTCAAAAAGTAACTTAAAGATACTACCAAAAGCCATGATATCTACCACAAAATTCAACCGAAAGAACAGTTTCATTTTGGGAGTTAACAATGTCTATGTAGATATTCGCAGTATTTGACCACCAGATGTTGTTCAGAGTCTTTGATACCCAATTTGGTGCGTAGGATATAGAAAATATTAGTGAAATATGGTATCGTCTGTTCCCTTTCCTGACATAGCATGGTCCATTTTGTGTACTAGTCCTCGTAGCTTCCAACAGGGTAGTATTGTTCTTTAATGGCATCCCTGAAGGAATCCCATGTGGGGGTGACTATAAATATTGTAGATTACTCTATGGCCCTTTTCTCAAAGCAAGTATCCCACCAGTCCTTAACATGGGGTATGGCCTTGTGCAAAAGTAATATTTTCCCTATCGAAAAAATTATGGACTGGAAAATACCCTTCGAGCAGATTCAACCATTTATCTATAGCATCCACATCTATCAGTCCTTCAAATAATGGAATATCAAAATTTACTTAAACCTTGAAGTGGGTTGCATGGCTACTTGATGAAGATGTGTCTCCTATGGGCAACCGCCGAAGGATCTATGCAAATTTTTCCATCATTTTGTTCCTTTGTCGTGCAAGGGATTCCTCGAGCAACATTTTAAAAGGATCTCCCACTCCATCATATTTATTCTCATCCCCCATGGGTTGTTGTCAGGTTTGGCCTGGCTGATCTTGTAAAGGCTCACCCAATTCGAGTCCCAACTTCTTGTACCCATATCTTATCGGGGACATGCAAGAAGAAAAACAAATGAAGAGCGGACTGATTTGATACCACTGATCCAAATTTATGAGAAGAACTAAAGGAACAAAAGAGTGAATACAATAACACAGAGATATAGAGAACAACAACAGATATCCAGTGAACAATAACTTATATTGAATAAATAAAATAGGATGAAACTCTAAAATTGCAGAACTGGAAACTACTTGTTTGAATGGTGGTAGCTATTTATGAGAAGAGATGTGGTTTCTATGTGCATCCGTCTAAGAAGAATGATTACAATGAGGCTCCAAAGGCCTTTTTAACATTACTCATGAATACCAAAACCCTAGACATCCAAAAACATAACCCTAGGAGATGAAATGCCAAAAGTTATGTGGGCCCCAATGGGTAAGTTGGTACCTCAATTTCCCAGGGTCGTAACTTTTCCATACGACCTCTATTTAGGTGTGTGATAGCCCGTTGGAAAGGTATTTTTGAAAACTGCACATTATGCCATCAAAATCTGACTTCGTCTATAGTTTGATTGTGGTAAGCCAAAAAAATAACTGTTTAGGGCCCCAAAACATCCCTAGAAGTACAGAAAGATGTACTAACATGCAAACTTCCAAAATAAGCCAGTTGGATTAGGTGAGCGGCCACCAATCTCCACCTGGAAGCGACGTAAGGCTTCAGACAGCCCCGAAAGTGTAAAACCCACAACTATAAGGAATTATTGAAGAACGTTTTGAACTAAAAGCTATCAAGAGGAGCCAGTTGGAATAGGTGGGTGGCCACCAATATCCACCTGGATCACATTGTTTGGCCAACAATGCTCTGGAACCATAATTCATTGAAATTGATTCTTAGTTGCTCGAGAATACTATTGTCTTTGATTACCTGAAGAGTTTTCAACGCAAGAATACATTCATTGTTTTCCTTATCTTTGACTACTTCCAAGGTTCTTGATTCATCAATAATATCCTGTAAAGACTCTTCTTTCTTGTAAAGGAAATCTTGCTCATCATTCTTTTGATTTAGGTCCAATTCTTTCACCAATTCTTCTTGCTACAAGTGCATTTTCAAATTTTCATCTGGTGTTGCAAGGTTGAAATCTTCTCGTGTATTTGGTGGAGGCTCCTTGATTTCATTCTCTAATTTGTTGCTTGAAATATCTTCATATGGAGTATAAAGGAGGCTGGAGTTTTCTTCTTGTAATTTGGTATTTTCATCTTCATCTTCAGCAAAATGACTTGCCTCATAAAAGTCATCCAATCCTTTATTAGATTCTTCTTCAAAATTAATCAGTTCATTAGCTTGTGTCCATAGGGAGGAGGGTGGGTGGGAAAACCTTTCAACAAATAAATCTTCTAATATGTCCCAACTGGTAATGATACTTGGCGGAAATGAACTATACCATTCAAGAGCATTCCCACATAGAGTTTGCAAGAATAATATAGATTGAAAATTTCACATGCACATTGGAATATAAACAAATGTTGCTCTACATCCTCCAAAGTATTCCCAAAGAATGTAGAAATTGTTTCCATAGAAATATTGGGCATCTGAAAAATTTATTCTCATAGATTTAAAGGGCCTCTATGTAGTCACCATGTTCTTTGGGCAGATGTTTGTGTTGATGCATCTCTTGAAATCATTGATGAAGAATATAAAGGATCATCATGACATGAATGAAATCCTTCATTTTGATTTTTTCCAATGGAGCTTCCAGTGAGTTCATTCTCTGGAATCTTTGGTGCTTCTCGGTTCTTTTTGAAATTATAAAAAATGTGAGACATACTTAAATTAAACAATAATTTTCTTGAATCTACTTTTCAAAACTTTGAGCCATGGATATTTTTGGTTCTTCAATATGATCTAAGGCAGGGCCTCAAATGTCTTGAAAATAAATCTCTCCCCAGTATGGTTTCCAAAAATGTTGATGCTCGGATTTGTCAAGACCAGAACAACAACCTCATGAGGGCATTAGTCCCCCTTCATTTTTAGAGAGGTGGTTCTCCTCTTTGGCTAAACGATATATCTTTCAATATCTTGGATTAGGGAGAGTGCTATGAAGCAAACCCAAAATCGTTGTTTCTTGGATTTATATGAAAATGGTTCTTAAATGAACCAATATGATCTTTATGTGTAGTAAGAAGTTCTTTACAAATAAAAAAGTGAAGAGGAACTTCAATATTAGAAAATACAAATATTCAACACCACATATATAATCCTCTATAGATACATTCATATCTCCTCACTAGAGAAAGGAGAGAATATTTCTGATCATCTCAGATAATTTTAAAAGAGTGTTGCAGTTAAAATGGAATGGAATTTGGTAGGTCAACATCAAATATCTCATACTTAAATCTCAAAGTTACAAGATACAGTCAAGATCAACCCCAAAGTAATTCTTTGTGGAGTATTTCTCATAAAATATATCTAACAATATGCAAAATCCATTTGAAAATCACATATATGGCTGCAAATTCTCCATGATCTTATATGAAAAGTCTAGGAAGATTACAAGAAAAACACTTGAGAACTCAACCCCATGAGTGTTTCAAGAAGACAAACACAAAGCTTTGAGAAAACAGTGTAGAAGAATAAAAGAATGGAAAAGAATGGAAATATTTGCTTGCTAATCAAAATATTGATTACATAATGATGGTCGGTATGTATATCTCTTGCTCCTTTGAATTCCCTCTCAACAATGAATTATGGAGCTCATGAAGTCTCTCTTTTACCTTTTTAAAAGAAATGTTTTTCTAACTACTTGAGTAGTTAGGGTTTTTTCGTTTTCTCTTTGAATTCCTTTTTATTTTTTTAGCAAATATCTTTAATTAATACAACATTGGATTCTCATTAATGACTTGAAGTCATTGATATTCATGCTTTAAAGTGGGCTCCAAAAATCTTTAAATAAAAAAATTTTAAATAAACTTTTAATTTTTAATTTGTTGCCTCCTTTAAGAGATGCTCGCGTTTTAATTTTATGGTAAGTATGTGGATATTTTCATCCCTTGAAACCACTTCTGATGTGATACTCATCATCTTAGATTTACAACGATATAAATTTTCACAAATCCGTTGTCTGGATCTCAATATATGAGCTCGTGAAGTTGAGTTGTCACACAGGTCCATTAAAAATGAAACTAACAGATATTTTAATCTCTGGGGAAAACTGATCCGTATTTATGTAGGAACACAATGAAATATAGAAATACACATAAATGCAGAGATGCAGCGGAAATAAGACTTCATTTTATTAATAACAAATGACTGAAAATATGCTTACAGACAGAATGGAAATAAACTAGCTAGGGCGCTGGTAGCTTATCTCTAAGAAGAGATGTGGCGACTACTGGCCTCTAAACTGCCTCTTACAATGAGGCTCGACGGCCTATATATTACTGAGAAACAATGGAAAACCCTAAACATCCAAAAACCTAACCCTAGGAGATGAAACGCCAGAATATGGGCCGCGTTGGGGTAAATTGGTACATCAATTTCCCGGGGTCGTAACTTTGGCATACTATCTCCGTTTGATGCACATGATACTCTGTTGGTGTGAGTTGTTCTGCCATGTCAGATGTGTCTAGTAGAGGTGGAAAGTAGGGCTGAAGGCTGTCCACATTGAATACTAGGTGCAGACCAAGGAATGGTGGAATACCGAGCTCAAAGGCATTATCCCCTACAGCCTTGGTGATGGTGTATGGCCCATATTGGAGTGGGTGAATCTTGCGATAGGGTCCAGCGAGGTGCTCCTTTTGCAAATGTAGCCACACTTTTTCGCCCACCTGGAAGTTGTGTGGCACCCGATGTTGATCATGTCGTTGCTTGTACTTAGCATTGGCTCTGTCCAAGATGTCATGAACTTGTTGGCGGATGTGCTGAATGCGCTCAATGAAGTTGTTTTCCTTGTTAGCCTCAGACTGGACATGGGATGAATCTGCTTGAGTAGTCACAAATGGCATGGCTACGTCAATGGGACATAATGGCTAGAATCCCAAGCCCACTTGAAAGGGGTTGTGGCTGGTTGAGCTATGGAGAGCCCGGTTGTAGCTATGTTGTACATAGGGGAGGCTCTCATCCCATGTGTGTGGATGCTTTGACTTGTACATGCGCAAAATGTGTACAATCATTTGGTTGAAGACCTCTGTCTGGCCATCAGTTTGCAGATGGAAAGTTGTGGACTTGGTGAGCTTGGTGTCCAGCATCGACCAGAGGCTGGACCAAAATGTACTGAGGAATCTATCGTCTCGATCTGAGATGATAGACTGTGGGATCCCAAAGTGTACCCACACTCGTTCTAAGAAGATTTTAGCAGTGGCTTCTGATGTGATATTATTCTTGCAGGCCATCATAATGGACATCTTCGAGAATTGGTCGACGACCAAAAAAACACAGTCATTTCCATGCTTAGTAGAAGGAAGGCCCGACATGTAATCCATAGAGATGGATTCCCAATGTTGAATGGGGGTAGGAAGCAGAGTATAGAGGCCTTGCTTCTTGATGTTTGGTTTGTCAATGGCGCAAGCAGTGCAGGACTTGATGTACTTCCCAACATCCTCTCAAAGGTTCGACCAATAGAAATACTTTTGCAGTACTGCCATGGTTTTCTCGACCCCAAAATGCCCAACGAACCGACTGTAGTGCGCCTCCCAAATCATCTTGGCATGCTCGCTTGAAGGAACACAAAGGTGTCCCAAGTGACAAAGCAGGGCATCCTGGAGGTGAAAATTTGGAACTTTCTTACCCTCCAAGAGTGTATTGTATGTGTGGCCAAATTCTGGATCACTTGTGTAGAGAAGCGGCCAATCAGAAGTCTCGTGCCCACAAGAGTTGAGCATAGTGGTTAGTGCCACGATGGGTGGTCGACTAAGGCAGTCTGCAACATTATTGGTGTTTCCTTTCTTATACTTAATGTTCAAATGAAACTGTTGCAGGTATGTGGACCACTTCTGATGGTGATCGTTCTGCAACTTCCCTTGTGTCTGTATGAACTGTAGGGGTCGGTGGTCTGTGTGGATGACCGTTTCCTTTCCCAAAATGTAATGCTTCCATTGCTGACAAGCCTGTACAATGGAATACATTTATTTGTCATAAGTGGGATACTTATGGATGGTGTCGGAAAATGTCTCACTGTGATATGCCACTGGATGCCCATGTTGAGTAAGGACTACCCCAATGGCATAGTCAGAGGCATCTGTCTCGATCTCAAATGGTTTTTGCAAGTCTGGTGATGTGAGCATTGGTGCAGAGAAGAGGCGATGCTTCAACTCCCTGAATGCCTTTTGTTGAGATTCAGACCAAAATAATTTTGCTTTAGCTCCTCCCTTGGTGACCTGACTCAAGGGCCAAGTGATATGAGAGAATCCCAACACAAACCTATGGTAGAAATTGGCAAGACCTAAAAAGTTGCAGAGCTCTGTTAGGGTGGTTGGGGCTGGCCAATCTCGAATGACTTGGATCTTTGCTGGATCCACATGCACCCCCCTCTCATCAATAATGTATCCCAGATACTGAACCTGGGTCATGCCAAAAGTGCATTTCTCCAAATTGGCACACAACTTGTGTTGTCGCAGTGTTTGGAGGACTTGTCGGATGTGGTGGAGGTGCTCTTCCCAAGTCTGGATAAAGATCAGAATGTCATCCAAGTACACCACTACAAATGAGTTGGTGAATGGTCATAGGATGTCATCCATTAGCCTCATGAAGGTTGCAGGGGCATTCGTCAACCCGAATGGCATGACCAACCATTCGAAAAGGCCTTCCTTGGATTTGAAGGCAGTATTCCACACATCAGAGGGTTCGATTAGTACCTGGTGATACCCCGACTTCAAGTCGATCTTGCTGAAATATTTCTCCCCCTTGAGTTGGTCCAGAAGGTCATCAATCCATGGTATCGGGTACCTATTCCGAACAGTGATCTTTTTCAGTGCCCAATAGTCAATGCAAAGTCTCCAAGTCCCATCCTTCTTCTGCACCAACACGATCGGGCTCCCACAGGGTGATGAACTCGGCCGGATGTGACCTTTCTGCAACAGTTCCTGAATCTGCCTCTTAATTTCGTCATTCTCTAGAACAAAGCGCCGATAGATGGGTCCATTGGGCAGTGACTCACCTGGGGTCAGATCGATGGGGTGCTTGACCTGGCAGTGTAGAGGCACCCCTGTGGGGGAGGTGAAGATGTCCTCGTACTCCTCCATGACCTTATCCATCTGTTGTTTTCATGCAGCGGGGCCCTGTCTGGAGGTCATGGCCACAGTCTTCCTCTTTCCCTAAGGGTGGATCATCAGGAAAACAAATTTCCTGGTTTTGGAAATGAGCTTACTGCATTGTTTTACAGTAACCAAAGAGATGGTGGTAGGCGGTGCTATCTCTGGTATCCTGTATAGCTTATTTCCCAAGGTGATAATAACAACACGAGGCCTAGACTCATACATAGCATGTTGCTTCCACAAGTATGGTTGGCCTAATAATACATCAGAAACATCAAGAGGAGCAATGCCACATAATACCTCATCTGTGAAGGGCTTGATTTTGTAGGGAAGGCAACATTGTTGGCTGACGCGGAGGTCCCATCCTTGGTGCAACCACCTGATGGTGTGTATGGTTGTGGGTGTGCTATGGTTGGCAAGCCTAGCCACTTCATGAACTCTACTGAGATGAGGTTCTTCTGGCTCCCGCTGTCGACAATGAACTGCAACGGGGAACCCTTTACCCACATCTTGGAATGGAAGAGACGCTCCGCCTCCTCTGGATCTTCTGGTTCCTCCTTCTGGATCTTCGTGGTGGCAACGGTGGCGTTGGGCTCCGCATCGATAATATGCTTCCCCCTGGCATTCCCCTTATCGGGTTCTAATTCAAAGTCATAGCATGCATCCGATTCAGAAGCCTTCAACTCGGCTACCATTGACTTCTTGGCCCGACACTCACTTGTGTTGTGAGTGGAGCTCTTATGGAACTCACACCACTTCCCCGTGTCCTTTTTTGGCTTCGTGGTGTTTTTCTTTGCTTGTGGCTTTGTCGAGTTATCCTGGGCCACTCTGCCTTGGCTTGGTCCTTTGTTCTGCGGTTTTGTGGTACCTTTCCCTTGCTTCTGATTCGCAGACCCAAAGTCTCGCTTTTTCTGTTTGAACTTCTGCTCACTCTTGGCAGCATATTGGTACGCCACACCAAGCGAGGAGATGTCAAGGAACTCCATTTCCTCCTGAATGTATATGTGCAAACAACTGCGGTAATTTAACACAAAATGTTTCTCTGAATATTTGATACCCAACTTTGTGCATAGGGTATGAAACAGATTCGTCATCTCATGCACATCTTGGTCCCTTTGTTGCCGCAGCGTAGTCCATTGTATGTATTTGTTCTCATAGCTCCCCACGGGATAATATTGTTCCTTGATGGCGTATCGAAAAGAATTCCAAGTGGGTGTGGCCGGAGCATTCATGACCAAAAAACGTCGTTTAGGGCCTCAAAATAGTTTCGGAAGTTCAAGACCCGAAGAACTGCTAAAAATAGTAAATTGTGCTACAATTAAGGAAACTGAAAAATTGAAAGAAACAATGGTGCAGGTCCAAGTGGAATAGGCGGGTGGCCACCAATATCCACCTGGATCAAAAAATTAGAAACCTTCAGCCTTTTAAACATGTACCATCGTATTCTATGTCAAAATAAATTTCCAACGGTATAAATTTTGCATGATTCTGACACCCGGAGCTCAAGTTATGGCCTCCGAAAGATTAACATTCAGCCACTGTCGATCAAAATTCACGAGAAAATCTAGACCCTTGGATTAATTCATGTTATCTATTAATTATTTGTCACATGTAAAGCTATTATTGGATTCCATGTGGCACTCCTCCATAGGTTTAAACAAATTTCCATGTCATCCAAGGAAATTTGGGCACATGTCATAAGGTTACATGTGAATAAATAAAATAACTTATAAAGTGTGAAAAGTTAAAGTTGAATAAAATAATAAATAATGTTTTATGAAAAGGGGATAAGTGTGGGAGGCACGAGAGTATAGGAAAGGGGGAAAGGGTAGTGTAGGGGAGAGGGCAGAAATTTAGGTGGCCAAAGAGGGGAGGGATAAATGTAAAGAGCGGAGTGAGGGGGAGTAATGTAGGGTGAGGTGAGGGGAGGTGGGGGATGAGGGATTTATCGAACTTGCGAACTCATGGGGTGAGGGGGGAGGAAAATGGACTATGGTGAGTATGACCAACCACGATATTCAAAATAAATTGAATTATGGGATGTGGGGAGCAGGGAAGGGTGAGGGAGTGAGGGGTAGGGAATAGTGAGTGTCAGAGAGTTCGAAAAGACTAGTGAGGGGATGAGTAGGGGTGGCGGGTATTTTTGTTTTTAATTTTCTAAGTGTTGGATAATGAGATTATAGAGTGAGAGGAATGGAGGGGAAAAATAGAATGCAAGAAAAGTGGAGAGTTATGATAGGTGCTTGCAAGAGATATATTTTAATGGGTTTTGAACCCGGAAATTGGGGAAAACCATGGTCTTGGATCCAAAAAATTTAAATTCAATTCCATTAGATTATCTTTATTCCACATGATAGAGGCGTCATTTTTCTCTTTAAACTTTAAACCTAGATATTTTGAGTATATGAACTCATATTTTTAATATAAAAATGCGTGGCAAAGTTGAGACTGAGGGATACACAATGAACTTATAATAGTTCAAAAAATTGCATCTTCCGATATCATTTTTTTTATAAATCCAAGAGCGGGAAATATAGATGACCAAATTTTGGTCAACAGACACCTTATTGCAAGAGTGTGGAGAACGCCAAGGAGAGTGGGATGAATGATTATGCTCAAGATGGGAATGTTGGGGGTCTTTTGCACTGGGATCCACCTTCATACCTTTCATGAATTGTTACATGCCAGCATGGATGACTACTTGGACTTATGATTGTAGGGACTCTTTGACTTCGACATGTATGTAAGTATGGAGGGATTCCACATCCTGATCTAAGTGGGACAACTTAGACTCCCAAGGTTTGAGCACGGGTGGTTGGCATGGTAACAACTTAGGTAGTATATGAGGTGTTAGGATGGAAATCGAGGCCACAAAAAGTGATAGGTACTAGGGTGATCAGGACAAAGAGAGGAGTCCAATGGGATAGGTGGAAAATGAAGGTGTCCTGGAAAGGGTTGGGACTACAGGGGAAAAAAAGGCTTAAAAGTGAAGGGTACTACTATGAGCAGAATGAAGACATGGATTCAATGGACTAGGTCACAAATAAGGGTGTGAATGGGCCCCAGAATTGATTTTTTTTTTATACTCCTACAGAGTTATACTCTGCCCCAAATACTTCTGTAATGGAGAAATTCTCAAATTCTCAATAGTGAAAATGTTGGCAGAGAGTCTTTATGCAGCAAAAAATTTAGGAGGGGCCCAAGGGTTAGGGTTTGCAAGGTATCTATAGGAAATGGTTTGCCCTGTTCTATAGCTCTCTTATATACATGTATGTTTGAACAGTAGTACTCGAACCAATATCTTAGGGCACCAACTAAGGAGGCTAGATCGTACCTTTAGTTGTACTACTCAGTTACCCAGGTACTAGAGAGTATCTTCCCAAGTGTTGTTCTCAGTGTCACTATAGAAGTCAGGCGACCAATCAATTTATTTATGGAGGGATTTAGGATATCTAGGTTGATCTGAATATAGGTGTTGTCTGATGCACTACCACTTGAAGGGGTAACAACAAGGGTTACAAGGGTGGCCAACAATGTGCGCTTAAGTACCACTTGTATTTCCTACATCTATGATTCCTCGACCATGGGTTTATGTGCAAAACGAACGATCTCTATAGCTTAAATACATTGGAATATGTCTCTACCCTGGAAAAAAATGTACCCCACAATTTCTTCCCAGGAAGGAGCTATGATACCACTTGTACTATACCAGATGAAATATAATATGCAGAACAAGAATATTTTGCAAGTAATGAAACAACAATATTATAGCTATATTAATACCATAATAACACCAGAAAGAGCACTTTTATTAAGATAACAATGTTCACTTGCATATTAGAGGGGGAAACCTCCAGTAGAGCAGAGCTCTATTACAATAATCTCCAACAAAATATCCAATACCCCCTACTCTTATTTATACTAATTCTACCTTCTAAGGAAACTTCTAGAGGAAGATCTTTCTAGAAGAGGAAGCTTCTATTGGGTCTTCTTACATTGACGTATTCTCCTTTATTTATTCATTAGGCATTATTAACTAATGTCGGCCTTTATTACATAGAAACATATCCTACTAACTAATGACCCATGAAGAGGGGTTAGGAACATATCCTAACAGTCGGGGCTTCCTCTCTCTAATTTTTTCTGAAATCACTTCTGCAGAATTTTGCTATATGCCTCAAATTATTGCAGTTATAACATATGATGTTACAGTTCAACAAGGGGGGAAATGAATTGTAATTTCTCCTTGATAATTCATGAGTGTCTCTATTTGTTTTCCTCATATAACTGCCTCTTACATTTTTTCTACAATCTATTGCTTTATGACCAAATCCATTGCAAGAATAAAAATAGCCAAAGAAATAATTTTGGTACATGATTGTGTGATTATGTCTTGATGAGATAGTTTCCCATATTTCATCCTTGTGAGGATAAATTGCCTTATGTGGAACATATTGTTCTTCCTTCTTGTTTTTTTCAAATTTGATAGATTTTTTGAGTGTATCGGCGTAATTCTTGGTTCTTTCTTCACTTGATTGTTTTGAAGAAGTTGAGGCTTCTTCATTAGCAGCTTCCTTCCTTTTATTGTAACCAAGACCAATTTTTTCAAGTGGTAATCTTTGACAATTTAGGATTTCATTCAAGGTTGTAGATCTCTTTTCAAAATTTATACTGGTAGGTGATATTTCCAACTCCTTTCTCATATAGACTATTTCAGATTCTATACTAATGCAGATATCATCTTTTTCTTTTAGTTGGGATTTCAAAACTTCTTCAACTCTCTTTTCCTCTTCTACTTGAACCTTTAGGATAATTAATGTCTTCTCTCTTTCTTCAACATCATGTTCCTCCTCTTTATATTTTTTCAATTCATTTTTGTGTTTTCTATTCTTTTCTTTGAGTCTATCTATTTCCTCTATGCACTAATGAGTTATGCTTCAAGGTCTACTTCTGCGTCAACTTTAGGATTGTCTTCTGCTATTGAATCTGTGTTTCCATTTTCTAGAACATTTTTTTGTGTCTCTAGAACCATAAAGATAATTTTGTATGTTTCATTGTCACTTTCATCTGAAGAGTTGTTGTCCTCATTGCTATATAGATTTTGTTTGAGGAACTTTCTTTTATTCTCAGTCTTGCTCTTCTTGTATCCTTTAAGGCTGGAATCTTCTTCCTTATTCTTATTCTTATAGGGACATTTAGCAACAAAGTGTCCTACTTTTCCACAATTAAAACATATAAATGGAAGCTTACCTTTGTGTTTGTATGATCCTCTTTTGAGCTTATTGATAAAGTTGGCTTCTTCCTCATCTAATTTGTTGTATGAGTTGTCCCTCATCTTGTATTCTTCAATCTTTGTCTTCTTTGATACTATTAGGACAAAATTAACTATGCCAAAAAACATTTCCCTCCCCAAAATTATGTCAACTTCGCTAGCCTTAAATCCTTGTGCCATTTTTCGTAAGACTCTCATTCCCGCAAACCTTCAAGTCTTCACCAATTTTGTCAAGCCTTCGAATTTTTGCATAAATCTTTGTCAAAATCTCAAGTCTCTTAGAGCTTAAAGTATTTTCAAAATAAACTAATGTTGTCCAAGTTGCTCTTGCCATATTGAATTAAGTCAAGTTTCTTTTATAAAAATTAATAGAAAATTATATTATTTTAAAATTATTTTATATAGTTTTAAAATAAAATTTTATATTATTTTTAAAAGTTTGGTAATGCTAAAAAAATGGGCTTTATTATCCAAACCCTAGGACTTAACCAAATATTTAAGTCATCAATGTAACTGAGTCATATGTAAGCTCGAGCATCAAGGATAGTGCTTAAGCACTTAGGTCTTATAATTTTCATCAAAATTTGATGGGCCAATTACCTTTGAGCCCCATTTCCAAGCATACAACCAAGGGTAGACCATTATCACCAAGACTAACCAAGGTTTCTTCATATGCTAAGTAACGAGGAGCAACGCTAAAGTGTTAAGGAGGGATCCCACAAGGAGCCAAAGTTCGTCCACAACGCATCGGCATAGAATTAAAACGAATTATCAAATAAAGCATTGGATTTAGTTATTCTTTGTACATGTGGGATATTTCCCATTGCACAAATAATAAAATGTGAAATGTCAAGTGTCTGAGCCAAATCTTTGAAGTGTTGAGACATTTCCCATCATCTCCAATTGTTAAGTCGAGCATACAAATGTTAGGGTAAAAAGTATGGAGGCGTCCATAATAGAGTTCTTCATCATATGGCTCTTCACCAACATGGAATTCTTCATTATGTTACCCTTCATCATTAGTTCCATTGGAAAATTATATGCAGGAAGTGCGCCTTTGGCTAGTACATATGTATTAGCAAAAGCACGGGAGAGAAACATGGAGGTAGAGCAATCACATGATCAAGGTCAAGTGAAGTAGATTTTACAATGTCAAAGGTAAAATGCTAAAGGAGAAGGTTTCGTCAAAGACCTTTGATAACTTCACCTTGGGCTTCCAAATTTCCTCTTGTGTGTCTCATGGTCAATCTTCTTCCAAAAAAGAAAACAAATGGGATTTATTTCACTAAGACCCTTGAGTAGATAGGTGTGAGGCCATATTGGAGGCACTTCAAATTATTACAAACAAGGAATCGATTCAAGGGATATATATATTTTTGGGCTCTGATATTGATCATGTGCATCGGGTTTGTTCTAAAATGCCTCCTCAACTGTAATTTGTGGAATATGCTTTGCACAACAAGCTTCCGGAAAATTGACTTTGTATTAGATATTTCTTTTGTGAGAAATTATTCATTCACTCTTTATACATCTCAGTCTGTGTTGTAGACACAAGTCATTGTGATCTTGAAATGCCAGTTCCTAAGCAATTTTCATGGTTGGATTTGTTCTTGACGTTTCCTGTAGCTGAAATAAAATTAGGGATGAGTAACATAAAACCATGTGCAAAAGAATATTTATTTATTTATGAGAACAATGTGGATCTATTGAAAGAGGCTGGGATGTTTCATTTCAATTCTATGGTTTTCCTTACAAATTCCATGAAATAAACCCTTCACATTGCAATCAAATTCTCAACGAAGTGTGGTGGGATTGTCTTATTTGATGTAAATCTACCATTACCACTTTGGAGGTCCTGTGATGAGACATGGAGACTTGTTCTAAAATCATATAATTTGTTAAATGTCATTAAGGTGAGTCATGCAAGGAAAGTAGAGTCAAACATCGACAACAAGTTAAATGAATTGCACCTTGTCAGGGTTTGTCATGGAATGCTACCTTGGAACCAACTGAAATGTCAAGAAAGTCATTCTCTAGGAGGCTGGTGTGGAAAGCAGTATGGGATTCTTCCTCTTAACATTAAAATAGGAAGATCATCAATTTTTTATGTGTGCAAGTGTAAATATGGTCAAGAAATAAATTAGCTATGATGATATCATATTTTTCTATAGGACAATCATGTTATTTCGATAAGATACCTAAAGAGTCCAAACCTTCTAGACATCTAGTATAATTGTTTTGAAATGTGAATAAAAGTCAAAGAAGGTGGCAGTGAAAGAATATTAAGGAATTGAAAAATAATAATAGCATCGTATTTTTCAGGGATATGAAACGACACATTGACCTGAGGTGTCAAGGGTTTGAGAATCATCTGGAACTAGAATTCTATTTGAGTAATCAGTTCATATTTTGAGGTAGATTCTCAGGCATCAGTTGTGCAACAATTCCAAGTTTGGAGGCATCAGTTCAGCATTGGAGAAGAATAATATGAGAGGCTCAAGACTATAGCAAGGGTTAGCATCCCGGGAGCCTTTTTGGGATGGAATGTAATATTAGTCTTTTGAATAAAATTATTTTTCAAAATTGAGGAGATTCTGAGATTTCAATTTGCTAAATCACGTCTTTTCCTGTGATTTGTTTCTTTTCCTGTGTTCCCATTGATCCACCTTCTTCTTGTAGATTCATTTAGGTTGTAGAAGTTGTAACTCAGTACAACTTCTTCTACAACAAGTTTAAAAGTATTTATTTCATCATAGTTTTTCCTATGTTTTACTATAAGCAAAACAAGACCTGTATTGAGATATTGTTACTTAATTTCTAACAATTGATTCGCAATATAAATTAATCCTATGTATTTCTTCTATTGAGCAGGGAGTCAAATTTATCAGGATTGGATACATGAATTCTTTGCTCAATTTTGTTCATCTTGATATGCTATCCATGCTTATGAATTAAAATGATTTAGAGATGAATTCATGCATCCTCATGTTTTGATTTTGAATTATTGGAAATCTGATTGATTCAGGTCAAAAGGGTTGATCAATCAAACATTATTTACTTGAAAATGTGCCAGGAATTTCTCTTTTGCAGCCAAGAGAAATCTCTAGCAACAACAGATACCTTGAAGGTGACTTCCTTCTTTGTTGTCTTATCTTGTTCTATCCTCATTTCATATGCAATGAGGATTCTATGAAACTCATCCATTGTTATCATTTTTAGGTCCTTTAATTCTTCAATGGCAGATATCTTAGGATTAAATCTTGAGGGAAGCGTTCTAATCATTTTTTGCACAATGATGGTTTCATCCATCTCTTCACCCAATCCTCTGATAGTGCTAACAATCTCATCAACATGAAGAAAATAAGTTCCAATATCCTCCTCTTCATTCATTTTGAGAGTCTTGAATTGTCCTCTATGGATTTTTAACTTTTCTCTCTTGACCTTGTCATCTCCTGCATAACTTTTCTATAATTTTTCCCATATATGTTTTACTAAGGCACAATGCATAAATTTGACTAACACCAATCTTGCCAGACCACACAAAATTACATTATCGTCTTTAGATTTGTTGTGATCCAGGTGGATATCGGTGGCCACCCACCTTTTCCAACTGGCTCAAAATAGTTTTCTGGCAATTTTGGCAATTTACTATTTTTAGCAGGTTTTAACTTCCGGGGCCATTTTGAGGGCCTAAATGAAGGTTTTTTGAGATCGAGGTTCTCAATGATAGCTGAAGGCATGATTGAGCCCCCAAAATGAATCTCCTCGACGATACCTTTCCAATGAGATATCACACGCCTAAAACAGAGATCGTATGCAAAAGTTACGACCCCAGGAAGTTGATGTACTAACTTACCCAAACGGGGCCCACATGACTTTTGGCACTTCATCTCCTAGGGTTAGGTTTTTGGATGTCTATGAATTTTGGCATTCTTGTCTATTGTAAAAA